>PVKZ01004441.1:0-83419 GCA_004027375.1 Macroglossus sobrinus
TTCCTTCCTTCCTTCCTTCCTTCCTTCCTTCCCTCCCTCTCTCCCTCCCTCCCTCCCTCTCTCTCTCTCTTTCTTTTATTTCCTCTTCTTCTTCTGTTCTCATAGGCCTAAACCAGCTTGGAAAGAGGCACTTTTGACTGAAGATCCCCTCAATTGGTATAGACATTATGTTCCAAATGACTTGTGGGTTTTATTGCCCCCACTAGACTAACTCACCAAACCATGCAGGTCCTACTGTAATGGGTCATGAGAACTTATGTATTTAAGATGGCAGAATGGAAAATTTTAAATTCCCCCAGCAAGGTAGACTGCAATCCCCTCCAACCAAGGGCCGGAATTCTCCGCCCAGACCTATTTGCTTGCTTAAAGGTCAGGCCATAATCAGGCCATATGGTTAGCCAATAAGGAACTGCAACCTGTCCCGTGCGCGCAAAGTTAGCCCGCCATAAACCTAATATAAGGAACCCCATGCTAAGGATCGGGGCTCTTGTTCTCTCTGCTGCATCAGTGGAGGCTTGAGCCTGGATTCGAACTCGTAATAAAATTTTCTTTTTGATTCTAATTCGGCTCTGAGGTCATCTTGTTCGGGTGTACTCCGTAACACTACCAGACATTTGTGCAGCCAATAGCCCCATAAGAAAGTTCAGAAAATGAGCAGAGACTGATATATACTGAATGCCTGCTCTGTGCCAGGCGTCTGGCTTCTCACAGTCAACCAATGAAATGTGTGGTGTCTTTCCCATTTGCCCAGATGAAGAGCTGAGGTTCAGAGAGGTTAAGTACCTATCCAGCATATCACAGGTTAAAAGTGGTGGATTCCATCTCAGTCTATAGCCTGTAATTTTTACTATACCAAGCATAACTTTCAGTTGAGAAGGATCTTACTCCCAGGGGGGAAGAAAATTGTTTGTTTTTTCTTCACTAGGCCTGGGACAGAGCGCATACTCTAAACTGGGACAGATCTGAACAGTCATCCAACGGTCTTCCTGTGGTTCTGTTACTATGGAGTCAGGGTTCTGTATTCAGAGCTGATCCTAACCACCTTTTGAAGTTCTCAGTGAGAACATGAAGGGCAGCTAGAAGGATAGGGCCTTGGACTGGAGGGTGACTCAGTGTTGGATGCCAATTCTGCTTCTGATTCCTGTGCCTTTGTTTTCAAGTCCATAACATGGGAATGATAATTCCTGTCTATTCCACCTCGCAAAGGACAAAGAGGAGGAAAGGCACTGCCAAGGGGGAATCTATCACAGGTGAGCCAGCACACTACAGGGATCCGAGGTCCCCTCTCACTCTTAGCAACATCCAAATGATGGCAGAAAAAATGTGACAGGTTGGAAAACTCATGCAGGTGCCTCCTCACTTAGTCTTACATACCACAAGAGCTGCCCTTTCCTGGGGCAGGGGAGGGAACTGGCAAGACCAGCCAAACTGCCCACACCTTATCTAGGTCATCTGAAACTGAATAATCAAGGCTTCATCCAACCCTGTTTCTCTGAGCACAGAACAAAAGAAAAGAAATGAGATTAAGTAGTAGGACAAAATTCATTGCTCCCCCACCCTGTGGCCTCCCACAGCAGACTGCTATTACAGCTCTTATGATACTATCTTATCTTTATTTTCTAGCCTGTCCTCCTCCCCCAGCAGTTATGAGCAACTTGTAGTCAGGGATCTTTTCATCTTCCACAAGTAAAACATGAATGCATGTCTCTTGTTAGATAAAGTTAAACGTTACAGAGAAGGCTGAGGTTCTCTCTGACCCTCTCTTTGTTCCAGCACCCCCAAACGCACTCCTCACCGAGTTGCTGCTTCCAATGTTCTGTAAAACTCACTCTTGCCCACTGTCCCTGGGGAAGAGTACTCCACTGCTTGTGAAGCACTGTACGCCCCCTGTCTGTGAATTGTGTTTCCTTGAATAAAGGACAATGATCTCGTTACTAAATTGTTTTGTTTTGTCTTTTGACAATAGGAATGCTCTATAATGTTTCAGAACAGAGAAAAGGAATGAAGGAAGGCTCCTGGAGTGGGTTCCTCTTACAAAGGAAGAAAATCCTGGCTGCAGGTTATTCTGAGTATGAATGGTATTGAAACCTGAAGGAAACCGAGTCTAGGGCTGGTGCCTCCTGTGCTTCTCAGACAATAGACTGTCAGAAGAGTTAGAATGTTTAGAATAAGTGTTTATTGTCAGAACACTGGTGATCTGAAAAGGCAGCAGTGTCTTGTCTTCTCAATTAGGCTTAGGGGATTTAAGGGAAAATCTGGGCATTATTTTAGGGGCTGAATGACAGTTCCAGGGCGTCTGATGTGCTTCACGGAGCTATTCCTCTGGCAACGTGGCCCTCTGGTGGTGCCAACAACCCAGGAACAAAGATGGAAGTAGTCTGGAAAGAATGCTAGACCAGAAGGATTGTGATCAGTAAGCATAAGGGCATTAATCAGAAGTTTCAGGGCAACTTTCTTTGGCAGTGGATGTTCCAAGCTCTGGGTCAAGCCACTGAGGACAATCTATTGTTAAACTACAGGGCAAGGAAAAGTGAGGCCTCTACTACAGTGGTCCCAACCAGGCCTTTCTTCAGTATTTCTGACTTTGTTGAGAATATATTCAGAGGGAACCACCTCTCTGCTTATGGGTTATGTGAGCCTTAAACAGTGGTCATTGGGGCTACACTTCAGAGTAGAAATTGTGGGCTTTCTGTTCTGAACGCTATGTCATGCTAGTAGGGCCTCCATCAGCAGGAAATACCAATGGGCTGTCCCTGTCCACATGAATGCTGTGATTCCAAAATCTGACTTGAGCCTGATGTACTTTCGCTGTCATAGCTGTACTTTAAAGGGAACAGTTCTGGCCATATTTTCTCTCAAGACTAGGGGAACTTTGGGCCTAACTCTCCTCAGTACATTCTTGGGAGTCTCCCGGCAGGTACTTGAGGTTTTCATGGTCTAGTTGGTGATCATTATCAATTTTGTTTTACCTACCAGCTGTTCCTTAACCCAGAATTCTACTTTACTGTCAAATCTATTGACTTTTGGACATTCTTGTAGTGGTGATTCCCTTGCCAAATAGGGGAGGAAAAGTGAACAGCTGAGTCCTGCAATATTAGAGGTTGTCCTGGAGCTGCACAATCAGCTCAGAATTGCCATGTATTTCCCCTTCTTATCTAGCTGGAGAGGAACTGCTGCATTTAAAAAACATTAAGCTTCTGCCCAGCTGTTCCTGGGTGGGGCAGGGCAGAGCTGAGGAGACCACACTGCTAAGCACCCATTGTGTGAGCCTTTTAGCCCCAGCAGAGGCATCAAAGCCGGATCTGTTCATCCCTGATAGAAGGATGGAAAGTGGGGATTAGAAAGACCATTAGAAATCATCTAATTCAGCCATGTCATTTTAAATTTTGTTTCTAGTTCTTTCCATTTACAAATGAGAAATTTGAGGCTTCAAAAGGGGAAGTATCTGGTTCAAGGTCACACATTTGCATTAGTGGCAGAGGGGAAATGAGAACTTCGATCACCTGACTTTCTATTTCAGTTTTGCTCCTTGACTCTGTGCTTTGAAAATGCTGGATGAAACAAAATTAAACCGTGTTCTTTATCACCAGACTTCTGAGCCTTTAATATGCTAACTTACACTGTGTCTTTCCAAAAAAGGAATATAGTTTTCAGACTTTCCCAAACTTTTTTGACCAGAATCCTTTTTAATATAGTGTACACTCTCCTGAAAAGGATTAGAGGATGTCTCATAACAGTTTAGGAAACACTGCCCTATACCACATTACTATTGTTAAACGCTACACAAAAGTATACCTAACATAATCCCTAAAATACATGTTATGCAACACTGATGCAGAGGCACAGAATACTTAGCCAGTAGCAAACATCATTGGTTATTCTAAAGATCAGAAATAAACTCTGCATCTCAAATGCGGAAGTATGTGTGGTGGGGAGCGGGAATGTGGGTAGGATAAGTCAATGTTCAGCTTTTCTCTGACATGCAGAGTCATCTCAGCGTATCTGGGGTTTAGATAGAAATGGTCAGCCTTTATTAACATGCATTGATTGTGCATCCATAATGTGTTCTAGATCCTTGCCCTCAAGGATATTACAGTCCAGTATGGGATCCAGTATATAAAGGAGTGAGAACTGAAATCAATGCAATGACAAATATATATATATATATATTACAAGGCAAAAGTAAAGGTACTGAGGAGGGAGAGAATGAAAAGAGGCCTGGAGAAGGGGAGCAGAGATGGTGGATGGAACAACTTCTCAGAGGCGCCCTTTGATTTGGTGTTAAAGGCCTAGTAGATGGCTGAATAGGGTGAGAAAGAGAGACATCACATACAAAGACAGAGAAGGGAAAAACAACATGGTGTTTGGGAGTAGCATAGGTGATTGAGTATCATTAGAGGGAAGGGGAGAGTCATAGGGTTAACTGGCAGCAATCTGAGTGTGAGCCTTCTGCACCAGGCTGAGGTGTTTGGACTTCATCTGTGAGGTTTAACTAAAGGAGTTAGCCCAGTCTCTCTTCATAAATACCATTCTGTGACTATGCAGAGAGTCAGCTACCACCTCAGGTCAAACTAAGATTCCAAATTGCCATGTCAACAGATGGCATTTTGAGAGTGTGGGGAAGTGAGTTTCACAATAGCCTCTTTTACCACATACAAATAAAAAATGAAACCCAAATGCCCATCTGCAGCCTAGAAAACCTATGCTTTTCAAGATAGAAGAATTTTGACAAATCCATGCTCATAATTCTTTTTATAATTAGGATAACAGACTCTGAGAAGTGATATGGCCAAAGATATTGGCAGCAACCAGGATGATACTCTGTGTCTTCTATGCCCAGGACCAAGGTTTGTTTTTTTTTTTTTTGTTTTTTTTTTTGCTTTTGATTAAGTTATACAAGCCAGAAGCTGATCATCAGGCTCATATGCCCATTCATCAATATACATTTATTCACACTCTTCTGTCAACTTGGTTTTAAGGCCTGAGGATTCACAGATGACAAAAACTTAGTATTTGTCCTGGAAGAGCCCAAGTAAAAGAGTGGAGGTATTACACTGAGGAGGGCCCTGGGGTCTGGAGAGCATGCTGGGTAAAATAGGATGGTCATTGTGTAGCTTCAGGTAATTATCTGAATAATGTCTCAGTGTCATGTAAGAACTTTTCCTAGAGAGACCTGAAATCTAGATTTTTGAGTGAAATATTCTGATTTTTAAAACATTGTAAGGGCCAAACAAAATATATTTGCAAGTAAGTTTTGCCCCATTTAGCAAGTGGTAAATCCTGCCACATCCAGCGTGGCCCTGGAGAATGTACCTGAGTGGGAACAGTGGGAGATTAAGAAAAGAAAGAAGACAGAAAGCTGGGATCAGGAGGTCCACTATCCACTGATGGTGGAACAAATGGTGTAGTTTTATTTTTGCAAGCTGTTTTTATACAAGAGCATACAATTGTTGGCTAAAATAAGATTATCCCCACCCAACCCACACACCCTGCTATAATCTTTTGCAGTTCAGTCTGCTCCTGGCTATGAGCTACTCCCTGCTTTGGAGCAACACCACATTATTCCCCAGAACAGTTGGATCAGTTCGTACTTTTCAATTCTTAGGAGGGTTCCTTGAGGTGAGGCAACCCTTGGTTGACCTCACAGATTGCAAGGACCTTGTCAGCTTGCAATCCGCTCTCCATAAAATTTGACCTACTGCTGCCATTTTGTGATTTCTAGGCAATTTTTCTTATGATATTACTCAAGGATCTCCCAGGAGACTTGTTAAAAAATACAAAATTCTTTGCTACATCCCAGGATATTTAAAATCAGTAGGCCCGGGTTAGGACCCTTTAATCTTTACTTATCACAAACACTTCCAGTGCAGGTGTTCCAATGCAGTCCACAGACCACACTTGGAGAAACGCTGGTCTAGCTGCAGAGTTTCCCACTGAGAAGCTTTCGTCTCATTCTCTCTCTTTTTTCCCCCAGCTTTATTAAAATATAATAGACAATTAGTTGCTCATATTTACTTTGTTCAATTCAGTGAGTTCTTTTTTCAATTATAGGTGGCATACAATAATATCTTACTTTCAGTTGTACAGCATGGTGATTAGAGATCTATATTACTCACGAAGTGGCCACACCACTAAATCAAGTACCTCTCTTCCCCCTTCCATATTTTTTACAACATTGTTGACTGTTTTCCTTACCCTGCACTTTATATCTCCATGACTATTTTGTATCTATCCATTTGTACTTCTTAATCCCTTTGCCCTTTTTCACTGTCCCCCCACAACCCCCACAAACCTCCTCATAGTCTAGAAGCCTTCAAAATATTCTCTGTATCTATGAATTTGTTTCTATTTTTGTTGTTGTTACTTTATTCTTTAGATTCCACATGTACATGAAATCGTGATATTTGTCTTTATCTGAGTTTATCTAGTTCGATCAGGGCACTATCTTTTTTCATCTACTTCTTTTTAGTCTGTGTCTGTCTTTTAATCTGAAGTGAGTCTCTCCTTGTAAGCAGCATATGTAGGGGTGTTGTTTTCTTATCCATTCGCCTTTCCTATCTTTTGGTTGGAGCTCTTAATTCTTTTCCATTTGAGGTACTTGTTGATAGGGATGTAGTTATTACCATTCTTTATTCATTTCTGATATATATATATATATATATTTAAAATATAAGAAGTCCCTCCAACATTTCCTGTAATACTGGCTTGATGTTGATAAATCCCTTTAGCTTTTTTTTTTTTTTTTTGGGTCTGGGAAGCTCTTTATCTGTCCTTCAACTCTAAATGAGAGTTTTGTTGAATAAAGTATTCTTGGTTGTAGATCCTGTGTTTTTAACACTTTAAATATTTTGTGCCAAGCGCTTCTGTTCTGCAAAGTTTCTTTTGTGAAATTGGCTGCTAGTCTTATGGGAGAGTCCTTGTAGGTAACTAACTGCTTTTTCTCTTGCTGCTTTTAAGATATTCTCTTTGTATTTAACCTTTGGCATTTTAATTATGACGTGCCTGGTGCAGGCTTTTTTGTGTTGATCTTTTTGGGGGACTCTTTGAGCTTTCTAGAGTTGTGTGTCTCATTTCTTCACCAGATTTGGATGTTTTTCATCATTATTTCTTCAAATATATATTCAGCTTCTTGTTCTCCCTCTTCAGCTATCCCTATGACATGAATGTTGTTACCCTTAATTTTGTCCCATAGGCTCCTTAAATTATTATTATATTCTTGGTTACCTTTTTCTTGCCATTCTGATTGGGTGTCCTTGGATTCCCCATCCTCTATATCGGTGGTTCAATCCTCTTCTTTATCCACTCTGTCAATTCCCTCTTATACACTCTTCATCTCAAATAATATATTCTCCATTTCTGACTGGTTCACTTTTATAATTTCCATTTCCATTTATATTTTTTTATCTCTTTGTTAAAGTTCTCACTGAGTTCATCTATTCCGCCCTTAATTTCATTAAGCATCTTTATAAGCAATGTTTTGAACTCTGCATCTGTTAGATTGTTTGACTCCATTTTTCCTTGATCTCTATTCTGTTCTTTCATATGGTTTCTGCTTCTTTGTCTTCTCATTTTGGCTGCCTTTCCATGCCTTTTCTATGTACTAATCAAAGCTCCTAAGTCTCCTGGTCTTATTAGCTTTATGTAGTAGGTGTCCGGTGGCCCAGACCTGAGAGGGGTTCAGCTGCAAGCCAAGTTTAACCCCAGCCTATGCACCTGTTAAGATTCAGCAAGCAATCCACAGATGCTGTGTTTATAGTTGCCTCAAGAAAGCACGCCAGAAACCGAGGCCAGCTGCCTCCAGCGTGAGTCTTGGCACTGCTCAGCAAAGAGCAACTGATTCACCGAGGATACACCTGGATATGGCTTGGGTCGGGCTGTGAGTTGGGGGTTGCAGGTTTTCAGGGAATTCTCTGGGTGGAGCGACCTCTGTTATCCAGTTTGATGACCTCACGGCTATGGTGGCACTGTGTCTGTGCACTAGGAGTGGGGAGGGCTCAATAGAGGAGCAATGGATACTGCCAGCAACTTCTGTTCGGGAGAAAACCTCACCTCTGGCTCTCGCTACAACAACTTGGTGTCCCCATGTAAGTCCTTGGTATCCTCCAAGCAGCCAACTAGGAGCTGGTGCTCAGAACGAGCAGGTTTGTCACCACAAAAGTATGCTTGCAGACATGCACCCTTTAAGAGGCAGCTGCAGCTGCTGGCTGGGGCAGCCTCTGTCCCATTCAACCTCTGGATACCAGGCAGCCTCCTGTCTTTGCTCCCTCCTACCTCCAAACATTGCTGAGTGATTTCTTGTTTCTTTCTCTAGTTGTAGGACTTCTATTCCTCTAGGCTGCCAGCGACTCTGTTTCCATCTCAACTTTGATGTGATCACAAGAGGGGATGAACAAAGCTTCTATCATATACGCCATTTTGCCCTGGTCGCCTCATCCTCTCTCCTAATCTTGGGCCGGAGGATTTATGCAGCTGATTCAAAGGTACAGCAGTTCAATTAGGAAACACTGTTCTGGAAGCCAAGTCTCACATTCAGTTCATTTCAATGACGACAAGCAGCCCACGCAACTCAAAAAAGGAACAGCAAAGACAAACACAGGAAAAGGGCAGGGATGCATAGATAGTTTGTAGGACGTTGGAGACAGAGAAAGCGGGAGTGAGGAGGAGAGAGAAACTCAAAAGTTTGAGGTTAACTGCTGCATCACAGCTAGTGGGGGTGTGGGCTTCAGAGAAACCACCCACTATTGTACACTGATTATATTTCCTGTTCCTAGCTCTTCAATTGCTAATCTAGTTAGATACTTGCTCCACTAGGAGATGGCCCAGGAGTCTATCAGAGGAGAAATGATTCTCTGGGTTATGGCATCAAGGCCTTTTTTGGATAATCAGCAGAAAACAAGCCTCCTTCTTCATAGGGCATCGGCCTCAAGAAGAAGAGTATAGGTCATTCAGAAAGCATAAGTACAAGTACTGCCTAGACCTGTCCCCTGCTTATGACACCAGCCCCATCTCCATACCTACACTGTTCCAAAAATCCCTGACTTTGGGAATTTCACACTCACAGTACTATTTCTCATCTCTAAACCTTTGCTCGTGCTGCCTCTTCCCATTGCCTGGAATGTAGTCCAACCCTTTTCAATTCTCCTTTCTTAATGCTTACTTGTCATCTAAGATTTATTAGGGGTCATCTCCTCCAGAATGCTTCCTGACTCCCAGGCTGGTCAAGTTCCACTATCTGTGCTCCTATGATGCTCATTTCACACAATTATCACTCCTTTACTACATCCAATTGTATGGGCTGTTTAGAGATCTATCTTTGTCTTTAGACTGTGTGCTCTTGAGTTAGGGCTACTTCTTATTTAATTCAGTTTTTTTTAGTAGTTTATTCTAGTGCCTGACACATAGAAGGGGCTCAATAAACATTTATTGAATAATTGAGGTTTAACTATTTCAAAGGTATGCAACCTTGGCAAATAACTTAACCTACTGGTGTCTAAGATTACTTTATCTGCATAGTAGGTAATGATACCTCCTTCCTAAGGCTATTATGAGAGCTAAATGAAATGATGAATATAAAAACATTTAGCATAGAACCTGGCTAGTAGGAAGTGACTAAAATTTTTTTTTAAGATCCAAAATAGTATTCATGAAGTTATCTGTTCCAGCCTTCTGCTTTCATCATCATCAAAAAGCATTAAGCTAGTGTCCTTATTTGGCAGGATCTTATCTAATCTAAAATATCATTTTAGATTAAAGGAAATTTTTTTGCATCCTTCTGGGGATGTATATTAGGTTGGGTTTCAATCCAAAGGACAACCCTCTCAAGGACAAGGTCTCCAGAGTGCCTGCTGCCTGGGCCACACATAAGTAGGTGATCAGAGATTGCATATGAAATCAATTAAAAAATTCTCCTTTTACTTAGACTTTCATGAAACCGTAAACACTCCAGATTTTCAGTTCTCTAAATTAGGAAGGTAAAATGAAACAGAATCAATGGTCCTAGACTGATTATGTTCCAAAGATAAGATGTTACTTCAAGACACTCACCCATCAATCCTTTTCACTTTCCACCCTTAAGATAATATCCACTTGCCTTTGTAATTGGGAGTGGAAGAAGAGTGAATAGTCATAGCAGAGAGAAGAAGTTAGGCTGGATAAACTGACTGTTTTGTCACTGTAATAACTCAAGTAAAATAAAGTCAACATATTATATTTGTATCTTTTTCACCTTAAATCTGCTGTTGAAATAAGGGTGGAAGCTATAGTATGTCTTAACATATAGTACATCTTAACATCTAGCCTTCCCAAGTCTCATTTAGGACTGAAAGTTTGCCTTTTTTAAGGCAAACCAAAGGAAACTGCCCAAACTTAGAGCATGGAAGACCCATCCTCAGAGGCAAGTCTCTGGACAACTTAATTCAATCCAGTTCAACACACATTTACTACCTACTTTGGGCCAGGCACTGTGTGAAGAGCTGGGGAGATAGATATCAATAAGGCATGGTTCCTGCCCTAAAGGAGCTCCCAGGTTGAGCCTCCTCGCCCTGCATTGATATCCAGGTCTATGAGTGGGTGTGCGGAGTGGGGATGACACATATGACATCCCCCCTCTCATGCCCACAGGAGATGTGCTAAGTGACCACACTCACTACAGCCCCAATACAGTTTCAACATAGCACATCTGATTGACCACCTGCCTGATAGCTGAATCTATCCCTGTAGAGTATGGGATTTGCAAACAGATAATTCTAAGCTCAAACCACAGCTCCAGACATACAAATTATATTGTCTCAGGAAAATCTCTTACCACTTCTTGAGCTTCAGTTTCCTCATCTGTAAAATGGGACAATCCTCACAACACTACAGGGTTGGTACTAATACCATCCCCACTTTACAGATAGAGAAAAAAAGGCACAGATAGAGCAAATAACACACCCAAGATCACAAAGTAGAAAAAGGGAGATCCAAACCAGGAAGTTTACTTTCAGAGCATGTTCTGGTAGCTTATAAACTACTCTGCCTCTTAGACAGGCTGGTCAAATGCTCTCTGGCAGCTAACAAGCACAAACTGCCAGATTCAGATGAGATATTTAATAGAGAGTTAATTAAGAGACATATTCCATTGG
The DNA here is from genome assembly GCA_004027375.1 of Macroglossus sobrinus. Taxonomy (NCBI): domain Eukaryota; kingdom Metazoa; phylum Chordata; class Mammalia; order Chiroptera; family Pteropodidae; genus Macroglossus; species Macroglossus sobrinus. Next base: position 11,124 of record PVKZ01004441.1, read on the forward strand.
CTAAGACTTTAGCTCTGTCTAGAGACAGTTTACTTTTTCTTAAAATCAGAAAGGCTGTAGTAGAAAGACCTGCTGGATTTGTGAATATAAAGATTCACATCATATTTAAACTATTTGACAAAGAGTCTGACTCTTGAAAGCAACTCATCTGATAACAGAAATAAGAGAGTCAGACATCACTTAACTATTTTGTCCAAGCCCCTCTAATTAAAAAAAAAAAGTACCATGGGTTAACATCATTTGAGTCATTATCCTTTTCCAAGATGATTTCACAGTGATGGAGGCATGGATTTAAAAGTAAAAAAGAAAAGAAGGCAAATCTTAATTTGGGACTGAGCCATAAAAAGTGGGCTAATATTTGTAGAACTCTTAGAACAGTGCCCAGTACCTAGTAAATACTAGTTTTGTAAGTGTTTCATTAATAAATAAAATATTGACACACGGGTATGGGAGGAGACCATGCTTGGGTGTCATTTGAGCTTCTTTTCATACCCTTAGGCCTTAGATAAATCATTTCATTTTTTAACCTCAGTTTTCTTGTCTGTGAAACAAAAATCATATAATAACTAACTCAAGAGAGTTGTAAGTACCAGATGAGACCACTGAGATATTAATGATGAAAATGTGTCATTTGTAAACTATAAAGCACTATACAAATGTCATTACTATTATTCCTTATTCCAAATTTCTACAAACAAAAAGATTTCCTGAGACAGAGAATCAATTTATTTGCAGGATTATCTGCCTTTCTCTCCAGCCCCATTCCTCGCACAGCCCTTCCCCTAGCTGTTAGCCCAGCCAAGTAGGGAGTAGAGGAGAGCTGTGTCCCTGGCACCAGGATTTGGAACACAGAATGCCCTCTCTCCCTTTTTTTTCAAAATCAAGGGTGTACAGAGTTATTGGGAGTGAATAATCAGTGCATCTAGTGCACCAGGTTGGCAACATTCAGGATTAGATAAACTTTTGTGGACAGCGCTGAGAATCCGATGGCCCAAGGTAACCTCATTTGTGTGGGCCCTGGCACTGTGAGTTTTAAATGACTGGCTTTGTAAATACAGTTTGGAATCCACAGCCTATTCCAGAAGTGGGGACTACTTGAAATATGGTGGGTAGTTGAGAAAAGAATACAAAGCCATGGCATTACTATGAACTGTGGGATATTACCCTATGGGGATTTTTTTTTTCCATTTTAATGTTTGGAAGAGAGCCACGTTACCTAATGATTTGTCTCTAGGATTAAGTTGAAGGGGAAAACCAAAGTGACTCATCACGAATATGTGAAAGACAAGACTCCATGGATGCTGTGTGCAGGAATTAGCTTCCGCAGAGGGCAAAAAACATTATAAAGCCACCAAAGAAAGAAACAAGTGAAAGATAATAAGGAGAAAGTTTTTATATAGCACACAGGTTCAAGATCAAAGCAGAAGCCTGGGAGCTGATGTAAATATAGCTTTTAATCAACTTTCTAGTATGCCATCAGTAGTAGAAATCATATGAATTCTGTCTAGAAATATTTAGATCAGGTTTCTTCACCTGAAATAATGTGAGAAGGTAATAACTAATATTAGATGTTATTTCATTTTCATTCTCTATGTCTCCAGCAGGTAGGTATTTGTAACCCACATTTACAGATTAGAGAACTGATTCTTAAGGATGATTTGTAGTTTGCCAAGATTATGCAATTATAAAATGAAGGAGCTAGGATTGTTTGACTTTAGTTCACAGACCTTCGACCATACCTTATCATCACCATTATGTAACTCTATGAAAGAGCCATACTACTAAACTTACAAAAGGTATACAGGAAGAGAATCAATCTGGAAAGAAAAATGATATTTTGTTATCATACATTTGGTAGGAAAGTTCACCTCAGGATGATACCTTTAGCTGTCTGACAACTGATGGTTATTTCATCTGGTTGATGCTTGCCTTTCTGGTTCACTTATATATGTTATAATATATATATATATATATATATATATATATATATATATATATATATATATATATATATCTTTCTATATATTAGTTTGAGAAACAAGAAACCCATGGAGCGAGACAGTGATGCTCAAATTTGGTTTTGGAGAAGAAGGAGAAAGGTACTGAAAGCAAGAGCAGATTAAGTGCAAAGTCTTATAGTTGTGAAAGAAACTGGTGGTTTCAGAGAATGGAGACAAGTCATATGTGGCTATAAAGCAGAGTAAAGGCATGGGAGCTGAAGCTGCAGTGGAGAATAGGGACAGATAGTGAAGGCTGTTACATAGTTTGAAGAGCTTGGACTGTGATGGACAGACAAAAAGGAAAAAAAAAAAAACAAGAAATCTTGAAGCTGAGAAGTGCCATAATCATATTTGCATTTTAGTACATTACTGAGAAAGCTGTGAAAAGGGTTGTAAAAGGCAAGGACATAGGTGGAAGCTACTTAGAAGTTGATAGCAGTGACTTGACACAGGTAATATGAAAACATTTTCATTACCAGAAATTAGATAATACAGAAGCTATTCCAGGAACAACAAATTATCCTACTAATGGATATTTAGGTTGTTTCTAATTTTTTATTATAAACCATGAACATGCTTGTATAGGTATTCAATATATTGCTTATGCAAAAGAATTACTTCTTAAAATGATGTTTAAAAAACTAGATGACCATGGTTAAATAGATTTTTCTGGGAGTTAAGGGATGTAAAAGATGGTAAGGTAACTCTTTAAGATTACTTCAGTGCCTTAATCTAGGACTTCTAGCCTCTAGAACTATGAGAAATAAATGTTTGTTGTTTAGCCACCCGTCTATGGTATTTTTGTTATAGCAGCCCAAAAGCACTAAGACAGCTCCCATGAATGTGCTTGAGAAGGGGTGAACATGATGGAAATGTGATATGTTTTTCCTGCGAAGGCCTGGACCTAAAGAAGAAACTGGTGACAAGGGGAAGAAATCAAGCTGAGTAGGAAAGGCTTTCAGAGCAATGCAGCACATGCAGCTGATGGCCCAGGTGGCATCTGAGAGGTACTGTCTCATCAAATGACCATCATCGTTGTTAGTGTTGGTCCTTGAAGGTCATTTGCATATGAGACATGTGCCTTCCATTTTCCCCTTTCTGTGGCAATTCTCTTACGAGTGGTCTGTGAATCCTTAAACAACTGGTACCCTTCTAGGTCTTGACTCAGATTTGTTTGGGGTCAGACTTTCCTTAGGCTCTGTACCAACCCCATCTCTGAAAGATTGGTGTTAATCCTTTGCCTAAAGCCTGCAGGGATTAAGGATTCCTAGTATCTTCCTTGTAGGCTCATTTCAGGGTCTCCCATACTTTCATAGTCAAGAGACACCCTTATATCTCCCACCTAGGGCTAAGCTTGGCTTTTTTATTCAGATTTTAAAGACAAGGATGAAGGCAGGAGGTCATTTATGATATTACAGTTATGACATCACAAGAAGATGGAACTCGAGCTCAGCATAGAAATTTTGGGGCACTGTACTAGAGCAGAACTTCCTGCAGAGCTTCATATTTAGCTGGCTGGTATGTGCAGATTTAGTAATATTAAGTTTCATTAACTAGTCACATAATAAAAACATTCTCTTAATTGAGAGAACAAAAGATTCCTAAGAAGTGTCTTGAAACCATAGTGGTGGATCCATTTTTTACTTCTCTTTTTCTCTCTCCTTAGGTTATACAAGTGATATAAAAACATGACACAGGCATAGAGGGGTAGATAGGCTGGAACCTCCTTGATCTGTACCCAAGCAGCACTTAGAGATAAAATCTCTTACTTGTCATAGATGCTTGAAACAAATGCCTTCTTTCTTGGCCTGCACTGCTAAAGGAACATAGCTGTAGAGACTGTAATACCCATCTGGTGCAGATCTCCTGCCAGATCTACGTTAAAGCCAGTCTACGCCAACTCTAGCAATACTTCTGGGAAGGAGATTCCACAGGGGCTGAGGAAAACAGTTTCAAATGACTAACAGCCTATACTCAAAGAAAATGTCATTTTTTTCCAACTCACAGGAGAGAAAAATGGGAAAGGACATGGCATGCTCAAAGCAGGTACAGCCAAATAGATTTTGATCCACTGTACTCTATTCTTAAGTTTGGATCAGGAGCAAGTTACTCCAACGTGCCCTCCCTTTTTGTATCCCCTTTTCTCTCTCCTTGATGGAGAAGAGCTTAGTACACTTGACTATGTTTCAGTTATATGTTTCTCAGATCTTCAAATAGACTGGGAGACTTAGGACAGCAGAGATCACACTGTTTCAGCTCAGCCACTAACTTGTTGGGTGATTCTTTAAAATTAAGACTGTTAGACCATAGGGTAGGGAGATGGAATAGTCACAGCATTTCAGCCAAATCTCTTATAACATCTTTCCAAATTAGGTGAATAAATACAAGCTGGTTGAGAATGGAGACAATGCATCACACTGAAGAGTTCTGATTGATTGGATCCATGTGAATCCAGAGGGTAGACCTTATCCAGGCTATATCCTAGTCAAAATTTTGCCCATGACTTGGATAAGTACAGGTAATGTGATGAATCTGCAGCCAACATGAAGCCAGAGGAGACAGTGAATAGAGAGGATGTCACAATCACAATCAAGAGAGCTAGCTCATCAGTCTGGAGCAATGGGGAGAATCTGTCCAGTTCACCAGTACTAGGTGGAGAATGAACTTTATATAGCACACATATAAAGGACTTAAGGCTAGGTTAATGTACAAGGGCAGAGAGATGTGCCAAGATGTCTGAAGACTGTATTTATAAAAGCATAATGTTAAGATTAAGAGAGATTGACTTGATCCACTTTATAGTAGTCTGGCCACCTCTACAAGTTTGCTTCTTCCTATTCAAGGCCCTATAAGATAATGAATATAAAGGTATGTACAGCACAGTAAAGATACTTGAAATCATATCTTGAAAGGAATTGAGTATTTTCCCTAGAACTGAAGATTTTTATCTAAAAAAAATATATTTATGGTGACATGATCTCTGTCTTGAAATAGCTGGAGCTGCAGATGTAGAATGAAGTTAGGCAACTGGGCAGGAACGTTTCGCAGGGAAGGCATCCCTCAGAGACTGATAGAACAGATGATCCTCAAGGGCCTTTCCAGTTCAGAGAGCATGTGACTGTGTCCCTCTGACATGTCACAGGACCCCTCTGTGTCTTATTTCCTCATTTATAAAACGATCTTTAAGTGGAACTCTAATCTTCAAGCTTTTTTCTGCTCTGACAGACTGTTTCTGGATCTCTGAATTTTTCCACAAGGTTCAGTACAGATGGGCACTAATAAACACTTGTTTCCCAGGCTGCCTAGTTCCATTAAACAAGAGGAATGGGGAAAAGTGTGTGCAGCTCTAGGAGAGGTTGAATGAGGGTAGAGAGCCTGCTGTTGAGATGAATTCTGTCCCTCCAAAATTCATATGTTAAAGTCCTAACCCTCAGTACCTCAGAATGTAACTGTATTTGAATATAGGATCTTTAAAGAAGTAATTAAATTAAAACAGGTCATATGGGTGAGCATAATCCAACACGAACGATGTCCTTATAAGAGGAGGATATTGAGACATAGACAGGTTCATGAAGGCACAGGGAGAAGATGGCCACCTGCAAACCACAGAGAAAGGCCTCAGAAGAAACCAACCCTGCGGACACTTTGATCTTAAATTTCTAAATCTTCAGAATTGTGAGAAAATCAATTTCTGTTGTTTAAGCCACCTAGTCTGTGGCACTTTGCTATGGTAGCCCTAGCAAACCAATACACCTGCTATTTTCACTTCTCCTTTGCTCCCACATATGGCTGGGAGAAGAGGAATGAGAAGGTTTTGTTTACACAAAACTCTTACCGCAAGTGTCCAAGTACAAGGATACCACTAAGATTTACTCTTAGATTTCATCAGTCCTGCTCACAAACGTGAGACTTTTTCTCTGGTTGCAGATTCTTGCAATTAGAACAAACTCCAGACCAGAGATTCCAAAGTGGTCACCTATGAGTTGAATCTGGTCACAAACATGTTTCGTTTTGGTCCCTACATATTAATTTCTTTTTGAAATGGTGAACATTTAAAACTTGAGGAGCTAAACATTAAACATTAAAGCCTATATTTCTGACTTTTCTTAGCATTTCAGAAGATTTGGCTTCACTGGGCCTTCTGGCAACAGTCTGTTGGAGTGAAGTAGTGATCCTCTCTTAAGATGGGGCAGGTATTCTCTTATTATAGTTCCTACTTGGCCTAATGCATTCCTTTTTCTGACCCTGTTCAGTATTCTCATCTGTGACCTTTGTCAACTAAAAAGAGTAAATATCTGTTACTCTCCACTCTGCAAGGGTCATCACAGAATTTCTCCTTAATAGCAAGATATATACAACAAAAGCATGTCATTTTCTTTGCTAGCAAAGTCTATACCACATTTGGCTCTTTGGAGCTTGATTAAAAAGCTGAACACAAAACTGGGAGCATGCTGCCATGAGAAAGGATTATAGAAACATAGTAAGCCCAGGCTTAAGGAAGACTGAAGACAGGCAATCAGAGAACTAGCTGACCTTGATCTTTGGCAGCCTAACCAGACATTCCAAATAATTAGTATCTTGGCTTCCCAACGGTATTGCATTTGCAATAGATAACTTAAATTTAAAAAGAACAATGAGGAAATTGTTTTCACAAGTTCTCCAGGACTGAAAGCACATAGTCACATCTTTCATAGCTAAGTGGGGATACTCTCTATCTGTTATACTGCTTTGAGATGAATTGATACTATTGGATTGTGGTGTGCATGAAATGCCTTTATCTGTTCTCTTCCTAGAACATATAAGAAATTGTTTTATCATTTGATCAGTTAAATTCTAAACATTTGGAATGGTTCAGAAGAGCTAAAATAGGTTTTATTGCAGATGAAAGAGCTATAAACAACTATAATTGCTGTAAAAAGAACAGCTTATGACAAAGCCAAAATTGCCTCAAAAGATGAAAGGAGCAAAACGTCCCTTTATATCATGTCCATTGTTCTGAGCAACCTTTTGCAAGGTTGTATGGTTGCCCAATACTACTTTTAAAACTATAGAAGTCGTAGGGGAAAAGAAAACAATAACTAGGAGAGATTTCACATACCTCTTTATGATCAAACAACTCAGGAAACTGAGAAATGCAAACAGGATAAAGACATCATTTGACTCTCTTACAGTCATCAAGGGAAGAGGACTTCCTAACTGGAAGTCTTATGGCTTGCAAGACCTGGCAGTGGAGGTCTTTCTTCTTGAAATTCAACAATGTGAGTGGGCAAATAAGTCTTCTTAAGAACGTAATTTAGGGCAGTGATGTACTGAGATTGAGGTAGAAGCTAGGTCTTGAAATAATGTCATTCTGTATTATATAACCTAAATCTCATCATGCAATTAAGTCCTTTGCTTAGAATCATTCAATGGCACCCTTTGTGCATTTGATCCTTGACTACATCTATAGACTTATCTTCTGCTATAATCTATTTGAGAGCTGGCCACCACAGCCTTCAAGTTCCTGTTATTCCTCTTCTCTCTTACCTTTAGCTACGTTCTTCCCTCTACCCAGATCATTGCCATACCCTGCCTTCAACTCATCTTTTCAATTATCAGCTTAAATATCACTTTTCTTCAAGAAGGGCTTCTCTGATTGCTACATTAGGTAAACAATCACCCAGTCACCCACCTACCCATTTCTCGTCAGGCTTCATACTATGTGTATCTTGATAGTTCTCACATTTATTTTAAATTTCTTGTCTAATATCTGGCTTCCTGGCTCTAGAGATGTGGAGACTTTGAGGGCAGAGACTGTGTTTTGTTTATGGTTCTATCTTTTGCAACTAGCAGAGTGCTTGGCATATAATCCATGTGCAATAAGTGTCTGTTCAATTAATGACTACTGTAAAGGTTTTCAGAGAAGAAATAAGAAATAAAATCCATGGGCTCCTTTTCTTTAGGCTGACATAATTTCATTTCAAGAAGGGGGTCTTTCTTTGTCCCCTTGAAAAGGAGAAAACCATAACACTCTGGATAGTTTATATTTGGGCTCCATATAGGCAAGCTTTAGATAAATCTGACTTAAGTCCATTCTACTATATGATCTTACCTCTTTCTTAGTGACTATGCATGTTTATTATCATTGTCAATAAATTTATTATAGGAAGTTAGTTCTCACATCATTAATCATTCGACCTTACCTCTTTGTTCCTTGCCCTAACAGACTTAGCCATCTTCCAGCTTTCGCCTGACAAAAGTGGCTTGTTTTAATTTAGATATTCTATTCTATGAGTTTAGCATTTATAAAAATGAAGGTGAAGAGGGAGGAGTTCCCATCTGAGAGAGATAATTCCTGTTCTTGTGTTATCAAGGATTGACATGAAAGACTTCTTGTAAATGCAAACATAGCCCCATGGGGAAGTCTTAAGTATAGAACACATAGCAGTTATCCAGCATCTTGGGGACAAAGGCTAAAAGGAGAGCTTAAAGTAAAACCATCAAATAGGCAATCCACCACCCATGTAGCCAACCCACTCCCAATTCCCTGTTTCTATGAGTCTGTCTTCAGAGGCTAGCACCTTTGGGTCCCTTCCTGTTGCACGTTTTTTCCCACTTCACCATCCCAAGTCTCCTCTTACAGATGGAAAAGAGAATGAACCAAATCCATTTGTACCAGGCTAGAGCAACAAGGGGATGGTTAGGATCCCCACAACCCTATACTACCAGGGCAGAAAAACATTTCTCCAGTAGCCAGTGCTGGATTACCCAATCAGTATTCCAGCAAAGCACCACTTCTCCTAAATATTTCAAGTTTGGTACAGCACATTTCAAAACAGTCTTTCATGGGAGAAATCCAAACCTTGTTGGGCATCTTTTCATTTGTTTCCCAGGTTGGTATTATCATTAATTTGTTTTTGGAATTATATATAAGAAACACCATCTTTCAAAGCTTAGGGCCCCAGAGGTGTAACTTTTTCCTCCCAGGGGCTTTATGGGCACATCCAACACCTTTGTCCTAAACCACTACCCAGGGGAGTTATTCTCATGAGAGGAATTCCAAGCCTGCAGACACAGGGGGAGGCTGGAGAATAAAATGATGCTAACACTTGCAAAAGAATAAGAATTTGATCTGGATGGGTTTCCTCATAAGAGTGTACTTGTTTTCTAACAGTATTCAATCTATAAAATTGGTGGACACTATTCCTGGGAGATGTTCTGTGTAAAAAGAATTCTGTGGTTAAATGATTTTGAGAAATAGTGTACCTTCTATCTCTGTTATGAAGATTTATGATGAACATTAACATATTAAATCCTCCAAGAACTTCTGCAATAAAAGAACCAGTGTAACTTAAAAAGAAAATCAGTATTTTATAAATGTATTTATTCATAGCAAGAAAAATTTAAATCAAATATCACCTATTAATATTCTGCAATGTTGTATAGAGCACATTGAAAAATGCTAACCTAGTATTTGATTTATTTGTTTATTTTTGTTTATGGGATGCAAGTTTTTCAAAAGAGGTATTGGCACATGTCCTGTTAAGTAAATCAGTGTTCTCCTGTCAACTGACTTATTTGATGGGAACAATAATTTTGTACACTGATCTCCAGAATTCACATATGATTTCATGTGATTGTGATTCCATAATAAAGCATTAGTAACTGGCTTGCTTTCTCTACTTTCCTATAGTATTTACCACTTGATGATGGAAAGGTCATATGACCTCCAGTTGAGTGCATTTTTATGGGCTTCTGTCAGTAAAACACAACCTGCACTAGCCCAATGAGTCTAAAAGTGGACAAGATGAACCCATCACATTGAAGGAACATGCGTTTTCATTTTATAATACAGTTTTTTCCCCCTGAGGATTATTCATTTTTAATAGAGAATACAACTGCTACAGTAATACATTAATTTTCTGGATTATAAGGTACATTTTACTCTAGTAACAACATATATCCATCACTTTGCCCTTCATTAGTGAAAGAGTGCTTGATGAGCACAAAAGACCACTACATTGTAAATTTAATACAGTTTTAAGAGATAATTTTAGTATCTGTGGGGTATTTAAACAAAAATACTTTTACATTAAATAGGGATTCAAGAGGTGCTGGGAGAAGCAAAGAATGGGAGAAAAAAATATTTTATCTCCATCTGAGCACAGCAGCTACTCCACTCCCATTTTCCCAACCTTCCTCCTCTCAAATAAAAGCTTTGTGTGTGTCTATTTTTTTTACTCCCACAACAAGCCTTAAGTTGGGCTGGGGAGTGTTTCTAGCCAAAGGCTTGCTCTGTGGGAACCCTTTAGAAGAATCACCCTATTGGAGTGGGAAGTTGCTGAAGAATTTCTGCCTAAGCTGGAGGCAGGTAGGAGGGGGCTCTTGATTAACTGAAACTCATTTCACCACAGTGGTAGTAACATCTATTGTGAATGTGAACATTTTATCTTTTCAGAATTTTTCTTCCTTTTTTAATAAATAGAAATTGTGGGTCCACAGCCTTATTCTCACAGTGGCTCTCATGGGATCAATGCTTCTCCCCACTCCCCTGCTCTCCTTTACCTTTGCCTCAGTTTCTCTGTGGCCTGCTGCCATAGCTACAGACTCATAAAGCAGGTCACTTGTGCTTCAGGGAAATAAATCACTCTTCCTTCTCCCATACATCAGACTTAGAAACAATAAAAACAGCCAGCATTTGCTTAGTGGTGACAAGATACTAAACACTTTCTATATATTTTCTTATTTTAGCCTATTTCCATTTTACAGATGAGAAAACTAAGTCTCACCAAGTTAAGTCACTTTCCAAGATCACATATACTAAGTAGCAGAGATTTGAAGGTCAATGCCAAAGTTCATATTCTTAATCATTGTAGTAAATTTGTTCACTCATTCAGCAAATATCAGGCAATGTTCAATTACTGGGGATGCAGGAATGGGAAAAAAAAAATAGACACTTTCCTCATGTAGTTTACATACTATTGAGGAAACAAAATGCACAACAAAGCATGTAATATTTTGTGCTTGAAGAAAATAAAAACAGGATAAAGGGATCAAGAGTAATGGGGAAGGGCTTGCTGCTATTATAGAGTTAGGGAAGCCCTCTGTGAGGGGATGACGCTGAAGCAGAGATTACCGTAAGCAATTGCATTTTCATCCTGACAACCAAAGGTTGGTGATTCCAGGTAATATTCTTAGGACTCTACATATACATCCTCAGAATGTTTTCTTTTAATCGAGATAGCTCTGGAAAACTCCATTTCATTTGGAAGACAAAACTGGCATTCTCCCACAGAAATATGTTGGATATCTTCAGGAATATGCTGGTTGCTTTGTCTTCAGAGCTGTCCAGGGGAAGGGTGGCCTCACCAGATACAGCTCCTCATTTTACTTGGCAAGTAATAATAACAATAGCCAACAGGTGCTGTGCACTTATCATGTCATGTGTCAGACATGGGTCTATGTGCTTTACATGTATCATTTCATTTAGTCCTCACAACAACTCAAAGAGGCAGATTACCTTAGTCAGCTCTAGCTGCCATAACAAATATTATAGATTAGGTTGCTTAAACAACAAAAATTTATTTTCTCTTAGTTCTGGAAGCTAGAAGTCCGAGATCAAAGAGCCAGCATGGTTGATTTCTGGTGACAATTCTCTTCCTGGCTTATAGATGGCCTCCCTGTGTTCTCTCATGAGAGCATTGGGGTGGGGGGTAAAGCGGAGGAAGAGATCTTGATTTCTGGCATTTCCTTATAGGGTACTAATCTCATCACAGGGGATCCAGCCTTATGACCTCATGTAAACCTAATTATTTCCCAAAGGCCCCATCTTCAAATACCATCACATTGAGGATTAGGCTTCAATATAGAAATTTTAGGGGAGACACAATTCAATCAATATTAAAGATGTTATTATTTACTCCTATTTTACAGGTAAGGAAACAGTTACAAAGAGTTTATGTAAATTGCTCAAAGTCACATTCAGTGGAATCAGTATGTTGTCAGTCTCACACCAGAATTCATGCTCTTGACCACAATGCTATTCAGCTTCTCTCCATGTGGAAGAATGCACTGATCCACATTCCAGATGGACTGCTGCAGAATATATCTTAAACTGTTCACAAAGACAAGCGTATTCTTTGAAGGCTTTCCAAAAAGTGTGTTTTTTATCTTTCTTGTTCAAATTGTATACTTTCTCTCCTTAGATATTGAACAAAATAGTCACATGTGCAAACACATGTGCAAACAACACCCCTGGCTCTGATTCTTTGAGTGTCAAGGAACCTTCTGGAAATAATTTAGCTTATCTTGTGGAGTGTCTTGCACAGAATATGCTGACATTCAAATTTGAGTAGCCTGGGCTGTATTTTTCATTATTAATTAACACCTGTCTTTCCAGTTGCTACATCAATCTGTTGTGTGTTTGGTTAGCATGAGCCAGTCCCCAAGTCTCATCACTACTGGGAACAATGACAAAATAGTTTCTCAGTCTCTAAAACTGAAGCCTTTTCCAGACTCCATGCTGTCCCTTGTTCTTGGGTCGGCATGTTCTTCCTTTACACCTGCCATTGATCCAATGAAAGTATCCACTCACAAGTCTACTTTTGCTTGATTGGAGTTTGAATGATCATGGATTAGAGTGTTTTACTTCTATAGCTGGCTGACCTCCTTGATTGCATAGAGATCCTCATCTCACCCAATACTGGGTTGTATAAAAAAAATCTCTAAATCCTACATCCTCTGCATTTCACAGTAGGCTATTACAACAACCTCTATCTCATTTTTTCTTGGACAGAGTTTGAAAGATCTTCGGAGGTTTCTGAGTTTCAAAGGAGCTACTACCTCCCTACAATTTCAATCTGTTTACTTCTCTTCATCCTCACAGCCAACATCCTAGTACAAGGCATTATCACTTCTCACCTCATTTCCTGTAATAGCCCCTAACTAGTTTCTCTGCTTCCCCTTTTTCTCTCACTAAAATCAATTCTCTATGTGGCAGCTAGAGAACTTAATTTTTAAGAAATATCTTTATTTTAATGCAACTCACCTACCATACATTCACCCATCTAAAATTTTCAGTTGAGTAGGTTTTAGTATAGTCACAAGATTGTGCAACCATCACCACTATCTAATTTTAAAACATTTTTATTACCCCTCAAAAAATTCCATACCCGTTTACTAGTCATTTCAAATTTCTCCTTTCTCTTAGCCTCTGGCAACCATGAATCTACTTTCTGCCTCTGTATATTTGCCTGTTCTTGTCTAGCTTATTTTCCTTTTTATTAATGTTATCAGAGCTCTTTAAATATTCTGGGTCTAAGCCCCTTACTGGCTATATGGTTTGCAAATATTTTTCTCACATTCTATGGGTTGGGTTTCATTTTTTTTATGGTAGTGTTTGGAGCACAAAAGTTTTTAATTTTCATGAAGCCCAATCTATTTCTTTCTTTTGTCACTTACACTTTGATGTCATATCTAAGAAAGCTTTGCCTAACCCCATGTCATGGATATTTACCCCTATGTTATTCTTTTAAGGGTTTTGTAGTTTTGGCTCTTATATTTATGTCTTTGATCTACTTTGAGTTGATTTTTGTATACAGTGTCAGGTAGGGGTCTAATTTCATTCTTTTGTAGGTGGAGAATGTTATCCCAGCACCATTTGTTGAAAAGACTAGAGAGACATTTTAAAAACATAGATTGGATTACAACTCTCCTCTGACTAAAACTTTCATTGATATCCTATTACATTTATAATACAATACAAATTTCTCTGCCTGTTGCTTCCCTCTTCTTTCACACCACTCTCCCCCGTTCACCATGCTCCAGGCTCCCAAGTCTCTCATTTCCCAAAATAAGTACAGCTTGCTTTTCTCTTAGCTTTCTCATCTTTCTTCATGTCTCACTTTAAATGTCATCTCGCAGATGACTTTGTGACTGTTCTTCTAAAGCAGGTTCTCCATCCCATCCTATTTATTTTTTATATAATGCCCTTTTATTTTCTTCATAGCCTTATTTATCTGTGTATTTGTATTTATTATGCTACTTTTTTTTGAGTAATACTTTTTTGCATCTACTACACTGTTTCGCAAACGGTAGAATTTAAAATTAGAAGGGACTTTAGAAATCATCTAGTCAACCACTCTTATTTTACAGATGGAAAAACCGAGATCTAAAGAGAGTAAAAGATTTGACTGGCGTCAGAGAGTACTTAGCTTTCATTTGGAGAGCTCTAGTTTCCACAAATTTTTTTTTTTCCATTTATAACACTTATTTGTTGTATTTCAGTGTCATGCATTTTTTCAAAATTACTAAACTGAAGGTGTTTTTTTGTGTGATCTCTTATGGAAGAGGCCCTCAGATGGAAGGACAAGACCCGGTTAGAGAGGCTGAACGTCGCACTCCACAAGAGCACTACCTCTACCTGGTCCTTTGTTTCTCCCTCCTCGGCGGTCCCACCTCCTCCTTCCTCCCTCTGCAGCACCCTCACCCTTCCTTTGGTCCTGGTCTGCCAGTACCAGCACCGCTACCCCTGGAGGCTCCGCCCCCTTCAGGGCTGTGTGCCCTGCTCCAAGATGGCGTCAGGTGCTTCCGCTCTAGGGGAAGTGAGCTCACTGTACTCCGGAAGGGAAGGCGGGGAGCGAGCTGGCGGTGGGTGACCCTCCGCGGGGCTGTGGGTGGTACCGCGGTTGTGGCTGTGCTGTTCACATTAAGGGCTGGAGAGCGGGCGAAGGAATCGCCTGCCCCTGGGAACCCAGTTGAGGGCCCAGGTCTAGGGGTGTTGCGCCCCGAGCCGCTTGTCTCTGGCCGAAGTTCGGCGCTGGAAGCCGGCGTCCCGCCCCCGGCGGCCTCCTTCCTCCACCCTCCTCCCCGGCTGCGCGCGGGGGGGGCCCAGCTCTGTCTCGGGGGCTGCGGCGGGAACCGCCAAGCGGGCTGGACCGGACCCTCCGCCTGATGACCTGCTAGAGAAGAGGGAGCGCGGCGGTCGGTCCCTCAGCCCAGAGGTCAGGCCACTGGTCCGCGTCCGTGGTCCTTGTCCTTCGCCCCGCTCTCTTGGCTAGAGTCCGCGACCTCCCTACACTGTTTCTGCTTCTCCTTTTTGAGTATGCCACCAAACCCTCTGGCAGGGTGATTTTCTTCCTTGCTTTAGCTGGGAAGGAGATTTCTGTTTATAGGATCTCTGTTCCCATCGCTACCCCTGCCCTCTTGAAAGTTTTCCTTCAGTGGGAATTCCTCCCCTGGACGATTTGATGGTTCCCACTCCAGCTACCGTCAGATGTAGCTAGTGGGATAACATTTAGATCAAATCTTTAAAATTATCACCTGTAAAGCTACAAAGTTGTTCTCTTCGCCCGAGAAGGTCAAATAGACTTTGGAGTTAAGATGCAGGGGGGCGAACCAGTGTCAACCATGAAAGTCTCAGAGAGCGAAGGAAAGCTGGAGGGTCAGGCTACAGCAGTGACCCTGAACAAGAACAGCAGCAGCAGCTGTGGAGGTGGAATCAGCAGCAGTAGCAGCAGCAGCAGCCGCGGTGGCAGTGCAAAAACCTGGCAGTACAGGTATGGTCCTTTCTCCAAGGTGATTTCCGAAGGTGGGGGTGAGTATGCTGGAGTCTGCATTCCTGCAGCTGTTGAAAGGTAAAGTTTATCCATTGACTTTCAGAAGAACCAGATTTCATTTGGACGTGGGATCGCATCTTTCATTAGCAAAATTTAATTAATTTATTCGTCCGCTCAACAGGTATTTATTGAGGGCTGTTGGAAAATACGTAAATGTATCCTTGAACTTCCTCTGCATATCTAGAGTTACTCCTTCTTCTGATTTAATTCTGTACTCACTTCTGTTTTTGCTTGTGTTGTAATTTGTTTACAAAACTGTCTCCTCTGCTCGACTGTGAGGGCAGGGACTGTTTAACTCAGCTCTCTCCGGAGACTAGTAAATACTAGGTACTCACATGGTAATATTTACCTAGCGATTGAATGAAATAATGGAATCGGAAAAGATTCTTGCCCTCCTGGTGTTTGTGACTTAAAATTTTGGAGAGATGTACGTAAATAATTTGAATACAAAGGCAGAGGTACAGATACTGGTGCCGTTAATACTCTAAACCAGTGAGTCTGGAGGGTTTCAGTTTGAGTTGATTAAGCCACTTACAAGCTCTCCGGACTGATGAGAAATTTTGCATTTGTTAATTTTCATTAATACAAATGGAAAATTTAAGGAACAGGAAGAGTCCTAGAGAAGCATCGGTAGTTTTGTTTTGTTTTTTGGTTTGTAAAGTATAGAAGGATATGTCCTTTCAGAATCTTAAGAATGAATGAAATTAGAATATCCTGTGTAGTATTGGAACTCAAGGAATGAATTCTTAAATTTTGGCTGACTGCCTGTGTGCCTAACTCTAGTCCTTTTTAGCTGTTTGCTGCTTGTAGTTGTGAAATTTGTGTGAAACTTGAGAGGAATTAAAATCAAGATTTTTTGAAGATATACATTTATCATAGACAATATTCACATGTGTGAAATATGATTGACATGAAGACTAAGTTATAATTTTTTATTGGTAAATGATTGTAGATCAGGAAAGTATATTTAGTTACTGTGAGATGTCTAGGCCCACTTTTGGAATCAGCATGGTGCTTTTTTGTGTGTGGTTTAATACTAACCATTTAAAATTATCAATTATTTGGAAGTGATATTTTGATATGACTAAAGGAAGTAAGATAAAGTAATGCTTCCTGTAGACAGGTCAATTTTCTGACATCCTCAACTCTTTGAAACCCAGTCTCAATTTAATTGAAAAGTCAAACAAATTTCTTAGGAGCACTGGGAAAGTCATAAGGCCATGCATTTTATTCTGTATTTTCATTCAGAAATCTATTATCCCTTAAATTTAAGGTATTATTTAATGGTGATATAATTTTCAAACTAGAATCTATCGCAAGCACAAATGAAAATGATTATAGGGAAATGTAACAGAAGAACTGGCAACTGACAATGTAGGACAGTTGAAGGTTTGAAAAACTGACATGCAGGCTACTTCCTGCTACAATAATCATGGTCGCAGTGACCTTAAGTCATTCTAGAAAGCACACTGTTTAAGAAGGCAGAGAACTAACTGATACAGTGGTGAACAATTTCAAAGAAAATAGCTAAAATTTAAAGATGCTTACATGTGTGGAAAATTCAATTACGTGGAATTCTTCCCCAAGGATGCAGATAAATAAGACATAACTGCCTTACATACTGATATATATTTTTATTTTCTTGAGGCTTTTCTAAGGCTGCCCTTCAAACTAGCCCTCCATCTAATTTATCCTTTTGTCCTGTAGGACATTGATTAAGCGCTTTTCTCCATTGTCCCTCTTCTCTGGCTTCTTCATAGGATCCAGATTTTAAAGTCTCTAAACTTGAAAAACAACAACAATAATAAAAACCAACCTAACTTTTTTGTCCCAAAAGCAGTTTATACTCACTGCCTCCATTTTCGTAACCTCCATATATTATCCCCATGACAGTTGGTTCTGTCACCACCAAGGAAATGAGCGAAAAACAATGGTTTTAGATTCTTATTCCAACTGATCTCTCAGTAACTGTATCTGTTAAAATTTTTTCCTTGACTTTTTGATATTACCTTCTCTTGGTTTCTCCTTTATTCCTCTTACTGTTCCTTTCTCAATTTCTTTGGTTGGCTCTTTTCCTTTAAAAGTGGGTATGATACATACATCATCTCCTATGCTTCATGCTTTCTGTTTATTTCATTTTATTCCATGATCTCAGCTCTTTTTGGAACTCAGGAGCCATATAGCTAACTGCTTCCTGTAATATGCTACTATCATTTTTAAAATGGAAATTTCAGGTTATCTTAGGGAGTGGGTGAAATTTAGTAAAGATTCTGTGGTTTGGCTCTGTAGACTTAGAAATTTAATTAGTATGTTTTCAAGCTTCATAAATGTTGTAGCATGTATCATTATGTCATTCCTTTTCATGGCCGAATAACATCGTATTATGTGAATATGCCACATTTTGCTTATCCAGTCATCAGTTAATGGACATTGGAAATTTTTTCATTTGGTAACCATTGTTGAATAATTTTCTGCGAACATTGTGCTCAAGTTTTGTGTAGATATGTTTTCATTTCTCCACAGTATAGTGGAGGTCCTTGAATAATGTCATTTTATTATAATGTTGATGAGATACCTTAGGAACTTTTGCATATATCAGTTAGCTTATGGTAAAATTGGTTTCATCATACTTCATTTTGCTTAAAGTTGCAGCATCTGTGGATGATGTTAAAAGTGGACATACTACATAGACAGGAGTGGGATTGCTTGGTCATATAATAACTCTTTAACTTTCGCAAGACTACAGGCATCTTGAAGCTCAACTAGGAAGGAATCACTTCCTGGCTCACTCATGTGGTTCTTGGCACAATTCAGTTCTTTTTTTCCTGTTGTACAGAGACCACAGTTTCTCATGAACTGGCTGCTGGTGGCCTCCTTTGATTCCTGATCACATGGGCCCACTCCACAGAGCATCTTACTACTTGGCAGCTTGATTCATCAGAGCAAGAAAGTGAGATGGCAAGAGAATGCTAGCAAGACAGAAACCAGTCTTTTGTAACCTAAGCAAGGACGTAAAGTCACATCACTTTTCACTATTCAGAAGAAGTGATGAGATTTAGCCCACAGAAGGGCGTGAGTCCAACAGATGGAGATCATTGGGAACCATACAAGAAGGTGCCTATTACAGATGTTAATATAAATGTACTCTAGATTGTCGTCTACTATTGAGGTAGATTTGACAGGAAGGAAATTGGAAATTTGTTTCTAAAGCTGAGAGTTTGGGACTGAATTTGATTGTTGGGCAATAAGAGTTGCTACTAGGAGATCAGTTACAGTGACCTAGACATGTTAGTAGGCTGGAAAAGAAGGAAATGATTAAAGGAAAGGTGATTTGACCAGGTAGAGAGTGGTAGTGAGGGAAGGAGGTACAGCTGACCTCAGTCATCCAAATTTGAAACTTTGGAAAGTCTACAGGAGAAACAGATTTTGGGAGTCAAAGGACGCATTTGGTTTTATGTGTGTTGAGCTTAAATTGCCAGAACAGTTAAGTGGCTTATCCACCTGGACCTTAGAGCTATAGGGCATCAGAATGTTTTCATTTCTGTTATCACATTTAAGCCTCACAACAGTTTTGGGCATTATTATCACCTTTTTACAGTTGAAGAAAATGAAAGTCAAAATGAGTTGTCCAAAGTTACATAATAAGTAGAACTTTTATTCTTAGGTAGTTATTTGCATGGAGGTATTAAAAGAAGATAAACTCTGTAAAGGAACGAACAATTATTGAAAAATAATTAGTTAAGGACATGGTGGTTTCATTACTTACTAGAGTTCTAACTCATGCAGCAAATATTTTTGAACCTCTGTTATATGTGAAGTTCTGTTCATTAATTCCAAATCATTGTATACATTCAGAATAATCAAAGTAGGGATCCCGAGGCTTATTTGGGTGGATCATGAAAAAGAATCAGAAAAGGGAAGAACCTCAGCTGCCTTTGCTAAATATATCATGATGACTTTTTTTAAAACCAAAGCTGAGAAGTGAATTTATTAAAGTAGTCTTAAATTTTCTTCTTTCCAGAATAATTGATATGTGATGTGATCTTTGCTAAGCATTTAAGAGGAAAATGCATTTCTTAATTCTGGATCCTTTCTTCCTTTTTCATAGTAAATGTTCAAAGTTTATAAAGTGTGCATGTTTCCATTATTTTTATATTCTGCATGTCAGCTTTCAGAAAAATTACATAAAATCTACCACTTGTTTATCAAGTGGTCAGAAGAGAACTACCCAGAGGAACTGAAAAGCAAATTGGGGTATATATATGATAGGCCTGCTTTTTCTTATTTTGAGCTCTATGCCTGCTAACCACCATTAACAAATGGGCAGATCTCTTTTCCTCATTAGCAAATAGTTATATGTTTCAGTAAATGGGTAGAGGAACAAAAATGTATAATTTAGAAATATTTTTTATGTCAGACCATGTCTTTTACTCTGAATACTCTGTTACAAGGAAAAAATATCTATTTACAAATGAGAAGAGATCTGCCTAAATATAACCTAATGTTTACTGTCTTCTAGTTTTTATCACTGCTTTTGAGGTCAGTTTGAAAAAAAATCATAAATATTTGCTTTTTTTCTCTGTAGGGGTAAAAGGAAAGTTGAATATATTTTTCTGTACCCAAGTTTTTGTTTTCCTTACCTGGAATCTGCTTTAGATACTAGTAAAAACAAGTGGAAGAAAACTTGTAGACACGTAATGGAAAACTACAAAATATTGTTCCAAAAATCTATTGAGATTTATTTTATACCAAGCCTTGAGGAACAAAATCTGATGTTATGGTATACTCTGATTTCTTAATTTTCTTACAATTTTTCTTTACGGTTCTAAATACAGTCCACTTGAGTTCATATTTTCCGTAGGAGTTATACTATGTCAAAACTATGACAACAAGGTAGTGTTAGAATATGAAAATTAACCTTATTAGTCCTTTTCAAATAAATCACATAAGTTAGGTCCCAGAGGGAATTGTCCATCAACTAACTGTGGGAAATTATGTCTTTATAAACTCTTGTTTTTGCTTTTGAAAATAGTGGAAATTATTCTTGATATAAATCATACTACCTTGAAGAGGGGGAGCATCTTTTTTCTCTTTGTTTGAGGGAACATTTTCCCTAGGTAAGAATCTTCTCCTGTATTGATTTTGCTTAATAGAATGATTTGTGTCCAGACTTATTCGAGTTTAACTTAAAACTAAATTGCCTGATTAAATAGTCATATTATTATTTTGGCATTACCGTCTGGGTTTTAGAACAATTAATAGAGCATTTAGTTTGCTGGTGAAAGAAGAGATTTTTTATTTGGTTAATTAGGTGTTGTAACAAAGCATGATTTCCCACTTGGCATCTCCCTGTATTTGGGTTTTGGCTGCCTTTGCAGTTTACTTCCATTGCTGTTCTGGAGGCTGGTTGGAGAGAATCAACTGAAGCCTATGGATGCTACTGGTTGCAGCTGGAAACCCTAGTCAGAGGGATAGAAGGTAGAGAAAAAGAGAAGGAACAAGAGGGAAAACAGGGAAAGAAAAAGGACATAGTGGAGAGAGAGTCAGAGATGAGGGAGGGAGGAAAGGGAAGGGACAGAAGGGACTGAATGAGAATGCATTCTGCAAATCCTGGAGATCCAAATTTGGGTAGAAACCCAACTGTGTTTTGAGGGGAAAAGAAAAAGACAAGAGTTTATAAAGACAGAAAAAGAGGGCTTTCAAAGGGGTTACACAAATTGCTTTGAAAGTTGTGATTGGTGTGGGCAAGCACCGTGAACTTACACTATTCTATACATGATTAATTGCTTACATTTATTGCTAGGTTAAAATTTATTTTTAATATTAAAATTATATTTAATGTTAAAATAATATTTTAATATTTTAATAGAGATTTCAGTGATACAGAGCCAGTTCCAGGAACTAAATCAGTGTATAGCCATTTGATTTAGCTCAGTTTAAATTCAGCTTCCCAGAGGTCTCCCGACTGTATTTTAGATTGTTCTCTTGACAATATCAACTCCATTTTATGTTTTTTTTTCCACATTTCCCCATTTTGATCAAGATCTATCCTTAGAAAGCAGCAGTGATCAACCATTATGAAGTATCATTGGTCTGTCTTTGAAAAAAAGCAACATTGATCCCTTATTGCCAGGAAGGCTCATTCCTGGTATGGTCTGTCCCACATAGGCGGAAAAGTAGTCTCCTGAGTATACAATAAGAGAGCTTATGGCCATATTTGAGCAACAGAGTCTTGTTGGAAACAGGGTTAAGTCACATATTCCTCAGATCTAAAGTTCCTTTGTAGAGGTGGTATGAGTCAGATTTATTCTCTGTAACATTTCTAGGTATTGGGCTACCATTTCTTTACAGTAAATCAGGTCTCCTTTCAGCAGTGCAGGTTCATACATTCCTTAATTCCTTAATCTCATGGGTCTGCCAGTAATGATTTCAAAAGGAAACAGGCCGTTTGCCAAAGGAAGTAAATTTAGGTTGAATAATACCAAGAGAAGAGCCTTCAGCCAAGGCAGATTAAAAGACTCTACAAGTTTTACCAATTGAATTTCGATTACTCCATTAGTTGGTTCTACAAGACCAGAGGACTGGGGATGATAAACACAGTGAAGTGTTATAAAGTCAGCCAGATCTTACAAAGCAATTGTATAATTTGTCCTGTGAAATGAGTTTCCTGGTCATTTCCTGGTCACTGTGGAGTTCTGTGGGGCTCTTCTGAAGGAGTGTTTTACTTACTGCTTTGGCTGTGGCTCTGAGGCATGGGAATGCTTCCACCTACTGAAAAAACACACAAACCATTACAAACACGTTTGTATCCTTGAGAAAGGGGCAACCAAATAAAGTCCATTTGCCAGACCTCAAAGGGTCCTAAAGGAAAGGGAAAACCCCTTAGAAGTCTGAATGGGCTTTCCAGGGTTGTGTTTTGGCATTAACGGTATACCAAGAAAGCTGTTTTTGGTGATGGCTTCCAGTAGTGTTTTCCCCATAAAACCATTTTGTCAGTGTTGTAGTGAGTTAAGTCATGGACATATTGTAATACATGATAGTGTATGCAATCAAGTATGAGCGGTCAGTCATTTTTTAGAGCTACCCATAAGTTTCTTTTAGGGTCAGATTTACAGTCTTGTTCTAACCATTTCTTTTTTGTTGAACAGGTAAATGCTGTGCTCCCATAATGTTATCTTTTAAATCTCCAATTACTTAGGTGGTAGTTTAGGTGCTTCCATTAGGACAGAGATCCCCAACTTTTTTGGCACCAGGTACTGGTGCTCCTATGAGAATCTAATGCCCAGTGATCTGAGGTGGAGCTGAGGCAGTGATGCCAGTGCCAGGGGGCAACTGCGGATACAGATGAAGCTTTGCCTTCTCGCTTGCTGCTCACCTAGATCGATTCCTACCAGACCACAGACCAGTACCGGTCTGCTGCCCAGGGGTTGGGAACCCCTGCATTAAAAGCTGAGACTGTTTTAATGCTGTTAACTTAGCAGCAGCAGCAGCCAAATGATTACCTCTGCTTTTCTCTGTGTTTGCCATTGAATGTCCAGGGATTTTACGATTGCTAAAGATTTAGGTAGCAATAACCTCTAAGAGTTCTAAAACATAACTATTTTTTATCTTTTGTCCGGAAGAAGTCAAGAATTCCGTTTCCAGAGTGTACCAAAGTCATTGGTAACACCAGAGACATGCCTGCTCTCCGTAAATTTGTTGACTGTTTTATATTTGGCCAAACTGCAAGCTCAAATTAATGCATAATGCTTTGTTGAGCAGAAGTTGCCTGAGGCATTGCACTGGCTTCAGTGGTTTTATTTAGAGAGACAATTGCATAGCCTGCTTGATAGTAAGTAGCCTGTTCCATCTTGTAGGTAAAAACATCAGTAAACCTAAGAAATTCAGTGTTTTCAAGAGCTGTTTCCTGTAAATCAATTCAAGAAGTTAATAGTCAGTCTATTAATGTCTGGCAGTCATAGTGGTTTCATTAGAGGGCAGAGGGAGGTCTTTATCAGGGTTCAGAGTATTACGTCAAGCAATAGTCATTAGATGAAGACAGTAAAAGAATTTTAAAGGTTAGTCTGCTAGTAGAGGGTTAAGTATGATGAGAGTTAAGGCTTCCACTGAAAGAAGTACATAAACAGTCAGTGGAAAGCCCATTATTATCTTTTCTACATGTTGAAGTAAATTGGCAGTGGCCACAAAGGCTCTCATATAGGGTAGGAGACCTTTGATTACCACATCTAACATAGGCTATAGTATCCAATGTGTTGGTTTCTGTGTCATCATTGGGTCAAGACACCTAAGGCATTTCCCTTTTTTTTGTGGAGGAAAAGGAAAAAAGGCAATTGATAATTAGGATGTCCTTCCCTTGTGAGCATATGGATCAGCTAGTGGAGGTCAGAACCCTGGCCCATGTTTGGATAGTGAGCAGAAATTCTGTAGCAGACCGATGGGGTCCTCTTTGGGATTAGAGAAATCTTTAGTAATGGCATAGAGCTCACTTTTAGTCCATGGGGTGTCATTCTGGGCCAGGCACATCCAATGGTTTAACCTTTTTTTTTTTTTGAAATACAGCTTTATTATGATTCTAAATGAAAAGTAATGGGAATGATAGTAACAAACAAGATTTCGCCACTGAATATTGCAATGTGACTGTAGTAGTCTTATGTTTGAAATTCAAAGAAACAGCTGTGTTCCAAAACAGCTAAATATGCAGGTCCCCCCAAAAAAAAATGAAGGTTTTTTTTTTTTTTTTCAGGCGAGGCAACCCTTGGTTAACCTCACAGATTGCAAGGACCTTGTCAGTTTACAATCCCTTTTATTTATTTATTTTTTTTTTAATGCCTACAGCACCTGGTCTTCCTAGGTGGTCTTCCATCCAGGTACTAACCAGGCCCGACCCTGCTTAGCTTCCAAGATCAGTCGGGATTGCGCTTGTTCAGGGTGACATGGCCGTAGACGAAGGTATTTTTTTAACTGCCACATTCAGTCTGAAGCCCATTCATCTCCTTCACCATTTCAAAGAGTAAGCACGTGTTCTACTTAGCTATATAATAAAGTGAAGTGCTATACCACTGACATCACAGGACGATTGCCTATAAAACTAGACTTCTGACACTGGGCTACAGCTTCACTTTCTCACAGGTCATCATTCTCACCTGGGATAGTGGTTGTCTGAGCAACCTCTAGATCATACTCATATTGTGCTGCCAGAGGTAGATCCATGACAACCTATGGTGGTGCAAGAGCATGCATAGCAACAAACTGCAAGTTAGGGTCTCCAGTTAGTTTTCTAGCGAGCCAGAGGAAGGTCTTTTCAAAGTTGTAGTCACTTTTGGCAGAAATGTCATAGTACTGAAGATTCTTATTTCAGTGGAAGACAATTTTGTTTTAACTTTTCTATCATTAATATCCATTTTGCCACACAACACAATGGGGATGTTTTCACATGTTTGTACCAGAATTCTATGCCAGTTAGGCACATCCTCATAAGTAACTCTTGAAGTTACACCTAATATTATAATAACACACTGGAATTGTATATAATAGCCATTTTCAGTCCACCAAATTTCTCCTGACCATCTGTATCCATACATTGAACTTAATAGGGTCTTCTTGGTGTGAAACACAAAGGGATGGACCTCAACACCCAGGATTAGTTATATACTTCTCAAATGTAGTTTTTCCAGTCTCATCATCATTAACCAATACAAGTTTAAACTGAATTTGGGGTTCTCCTTGGGCAGCCATTCTGATGTTACTTCCAGAAGCATCTCCAGCCCAGGTGACTGAGCTGGAAAGATGGCAGAAGTGCAATTCAAATGCCTGGTGACACAGCCACCTGGCCGAGGCAGGGTGAGGCAATGGCACCCCCTACCATAGTTTAACTTTAAATGGGGCAGTAATAGGGGGATCTAATAGAGTATCAGGATCATTGTTATTAAAATGGAATTCAGTGAATGAAAGACACAGATGGGGAGGACAGGCTAGCAGCAAAGGAGCAAAAGGTGCAGATAATGAGATGGCAGAACATTTAGAAGTTTCTTCAAGTTTAGTAAGCCCCTGGGGCAACTCAATTTGCTTTGGTTAATTTAGAATTTGTGTTTTAGAGAAAAGGAATTTTTGAATCATTTAGACATTTGGAGGCTCAAAATGCCAATTAAAATGATTCCCGTTTAGGTTGCTTGGTTTTTATAGTCTTTTTCCATTTGCTTGTGTACATAAGCCATAGCTTGAGGATTTCAAAAGAGCCCCAGGTTTGCCAGTAATTGTAAATCATCTTTGGTAATTATAGTTCAGTGAGATAGAAAGTTGCAGGACGAGGGCCTAGGATTGTTGTGCACAAATCAAGCAAGAGTTGCAGAAGGTGGTTGTTCAGCAACCATTTCCTAAGATAATGAACTTCATATTTTTCAAAAGAGTAATTACTCACCATTCAGACTATTTAAGTCCTGCAGACAAATGCTGACAACAGAGGAAAGCCAAGTAGAGCATGAACCTTAACCAAGGCCAGAGGTTCTGGTCCAGGAGGATTTAGACCACAATGATTGGGGACCACTGGGGAGATGATAGAGTACAATGAACTCTTGTATGTACTGTACTCAAATCTGTGGAGGTGCTATAGGAGGAGGCAGATCATTTTGGATCCCACATCTCTGACACCATGTAATGTTAGTCAGTTTTGACCAAGAACTGCAAGGCAAACAAAAGCTTTATTTGGAGATCTTTTTTAGGAATTGCAATCCTGGAGACACAGATTTGGGTAGAAACCCCAGTTGTGTCCTGAGGGGGAAAGAAAGAGACAGAGCATATTAAAGCAAAAAAGGGAGGCTACCAAAGGTATTACATAAATTGTTTTGAAAGAGTTATGGCTGATACTGGCAAGCAGACTTACACTATACTATACATGATTAATTTCTTATATCTTTTGCTAGTGACATTTTTAATAGAGAGTTCAGTGATGCAGAGCCATTTCTAGGAACTGTATTAGGATGTAGCCATTTGGTTTAGCCCAGTTCAAAAGTCAGTTTTACATAGAATGGGATGAGTTAGCTCACCTTCCCAGAGGCCTCCCATTCCTCTCTTGACAATATCAACTCCATTTTGCTGGGGTTTTTTTTCACAGCTCTTATAGAAAAAAAATGAAATATTACTCTGAATATATTATGGAACTAAGTATGGTTTAAAGTCAAGAGCGGTGCCCACAAAAATAAAATGAGAGAATAGGCACACTACACTGATAGGGCAGGGGGCAGTGGGATTTTTAGTGCCCTGCTGTTTTCTTGGTCTGTGGTGTCCTGGTCTTATTGAAATGGCTACTGTGAAGACCTCTGGAAGTACTGGTGGAATGGGGTGTGTAAGTAAATACTACTAAGGGAACAAGAGATCATATTAGAAATTTATTTTTTTTCTCTAAAAATGTTTAATGTGTAATGGTGTTCTTATTTGTAAACTTTTTTTGATATAATAATTTTTTATTGAGAAAAATATTTAGAATTTTGAGTGCTGATGTACACACATTATAGGTTGAAAGGGTCATCTGCCACATGAGAAAACCAAGGCCCAGAGAGCTTAAGTAATTTAGCCAAGGTCACTCATGATGTTTGTCCATGGAAAAGTCAGAACTGGATCCTCTGTCTCTTTAGGTGCTCATTCCACAGTCTAACGCTATCTCACAATTAACTCTAGAAACTTAATTTTGAACATAAAGGGTATTGAAAAACCTACTAGTAATGTCTGAAAGTCCTGGCTATAGGTAAAAGCTGAACCCTATTTTTGTTGGCAAACCATGCTGCCAAAGGCTGGTGTGAGGAAACAGGCCATTTTTTTTGTTTGTACTGGAGGGTAGGAGATAAATCTGTGAAGCCTCTTTGGAGAGCAGATCAGCAGTATCTATGAAAACTAAAAATGCGTATTTCTTTTACTAGCAGTTGTACTTTTAGCAGATGTACACAAAGATATGTATGACTCAGTTGTCACAGCAGCATTATTTGTAATAATAAAAGCCTAGAAACAAATGTTCATTAGGGGGACTGGTTAAATATATAATACTACTGCCATACAAGGGATTACTATGTACATGTTAAGAATGAGTTAGATTCCTATGTGTCAAAGTGAAACTATCCCTAGGAAAACTGAAAAAAGCAAGGTACAGAGCAGTGTTTGTAATTACAACCACTTTATATGTTTAAAATATAAAGCACGTGTGTATGCTAGTAGGTACATAGAATATCTCTGCATAAGAAGTTGAGGGAAGCCCTTGTCTCTGAAGAAGGAACTAATTGACTGGAAGACAGAGGTGGGTAAGAGACTTCTCACTGTAATATGCATGTAATGCTTATTGTGAGACAAGTCTTCTTGGGTCTCTCATGTTTCCGCATGTCCGTTGAGCAGAGATACCAACTGCCCCTTGTTCCATACTGTTTTTTCAAAAATGTTTGTATAGCTAATAGTCTTAGACGATGAGATGATTATCTCCCTCCTGAGCAAACCTCAGGTTTATTTACTGTCCAGTATAGTAAAGATAATGTCTCCTTGACTGATAGGTCAGGCTGGTTTACTGTCCGTTAAAAGATTTAGGTTCTTTACACTTGAGATTCCTCATCTATATCACAACCCACTCCATATATAAGGCATTTACTGCCCTCTTGATGATGCTCCATGTGTTTGGGGTTGATAATCTGTCTACTGATGTGACTACTGAAGTCTTTTGTCTCTGATTTGGGAGTCTCATAGCTTCTAACAGCATCCCTGATAGTTTGGCAGTCTAACACGTTAGCTTAAAACTAGGATAACATCTCAGATCCTTTGACAAAATACCTACTGGAAGAAAAAAATATACAGTAATTATTGTTTAAAATAAAACAAGTGGAAGTCTCAGAACTTTTAAGTCCCCTCACTCTAACTTGAAAATGTCAAGCTAACAAGATAAGACAGATCAAGAAAATTGATCTAGAAAACGAGCCCTTTGCCTGCAGAGGAATTGACTTTGTGGAGTGGGAGAGAACCAATATATTTGTTGAACACTTATCATTTTGAAATATACTTCATATATATTAGGGTTAAAATATGTTCTCCTTTTTTCTTTTAGTCTGCAAGATAGATGTTCTTATTCCTATTTACAGATGAAGAAATTTAGGACTAGATGTTACTTGCCTAAGGAAGGTCACATTGGGATTCAAACCTGTATCTGTTTGGTATTAAGCCCATGCTCTTTCCAATTCAGCTTCCTAAATTTCTGGAGGTTAATTAGAAGTGACTTTCTTCTTTACCATGTAGAAATTTCTTCTGTCCCGTCTTCATTGAAGCTCTGTTGTCTAATGGCCAGTTATCAGATATCCTAAGTTAGTTGTCTGTAATAATCAGATTATGTATAGAATTTTTTTTCTTTTTGTCTGTATAGGCAAACATTTTACAGTTGTGCTTATAAAATTTTCTTTGTGAAATATCTCTAACTGCATACCTTCAGTGGATGTAGTTTGTGATTTAAAGCAGCCCATGGCTGATACAACTTTTTTTTCCCTTTCAAATTGTATCCAGCTTTATTAAAGATACTTTTCATAAACAATCATATTTAAATATGACATGGGCGGACAGTCATTAACAGTATAAAACAACTTTCAAATTCCCTTCCTCAATGGACTACAAAATAAGAAAGCCACAATAAAACCCAATGAATTCTTCATTTGATTTTCTGAACAGGAAAAGTTTAGAGTGAGGGTTGACATTTCACATTTAGCATATTGTTTAACCACTTTTTACAAGCCGACCTTGACTTTCAGGAAATGAAATGGAAATGGCAGAATTACCAATCTAAAGATCTACAGTATAAAAAAGGAACCACTGCTCTTTTGAGATGTGCCATCCGAATGGTGACACTGGAAAGTCCAGATTGCCTGCCTTATTGGTACCCAACTTTGGGGAGTAAGGTGCCAACAGGTTTCTGGATTAAGGGAGTCAAATCTATGCTGAAGGAAAAGAAGTTTGGCTAATGTTTGTCAAAATCAAGGGATCTTTCTTTCTGGCAACCAAGAAGTCTCTCAAAACTATAAGGGAAAGGTATTATTCCCCCTATGTCAATCTAGCCTTGGAGACATTCTTTTAGAGATATAGACCTTTCCGCAGAAAACAGTAATGAAGTGTTCTATGTGGTAACACAGTAGCTTTAATAAAAGAAGTAAAACAAAATCCTACGTTTTTATAAAACTTGATAAAAAATAATATTTGAGACTATACAGTCACCAGAAATACACAGTTATTAAAAATAACATACTTCATTTGGCATCTCCACCACGTTCAGCTGTCTTTACCAGGTCTTTTTTGGCATTTCTATTTTCTACAGGATTATTCCCATCCTTGCCAGCACCAGCTTTCCCCCTTTTCCTTTTGGGTACCTTCTCTCTTTTTTTTATAGGGGCCTTTTTAGGTTTGGACTCTGTGTTTAGAGGAGCAGGGTTAGCAGATAACCTTGTAGATCTTCTCTGTGGTTCATCTTTTAACTTAATTTTATCTCCTTTAGCATCTTCCTTAGCCTTTATCTTGGGCATGATGGTGATGGCAATGGAGAGTAGGCAGTGGACGTGAGGACACACCTGCATGTAGGCTTTGGTCAGTCCGGGGGTTGTTTTTGCCTCTTCATACAGCTTCTGATATAACTTTCTTGGGAGTTTTCAAAATTTGTGAGGATTTTATATTCTGCTTGGTAATATATCTGTTATTGGGTTTTCCAGAGGTCAGTAAATAATATGCTGAGTTCAAGACCTGGTGAGAGATAGGATATAGGGATCAGACAGGATGCTATCCAATTATCAGTTGTTTTTTTAATTGTGGTAAAATGTACATACCATAAAATTTACCATTTTTAAATGTACAATTCAGATTATTGAGTGACTATCACCACTATTCATCTCCAGAATTTTTCATTATCTCAACCTAAAACTCTACTCATTAAATAATAACTCCCCATCTCCCCATCATTTTCTAGCCCCTGGCAACCATTACTCTACCTTCTGTTTCTGATTTTGACAACTCTAAGTACGTTATATAAAGGGGATCATACAATGTTTGTCATTTTGTGTCTGGCTTATTTCACTTAGCATAATGTCCTCAAGGTTCATCCATGTTGTAGCATGCATCAGAATTTCCTTTTGTAAGACTGAATAATATTCCATCATATATGCCATTCATCGGTTGATGGATATTTGGGTTGTTTCCATCTTTTGGCTATCTTGAATAATGCTGCTGTGAACAGTGGTTTACAAATAACTGTTCAAGTCCCTGCTTTCATTTTTTTTGTGTGTATTATCCAGAAGCGAAATTGCTGCATTGTATAGTAATTTTATAGTTAACTTTTTGCAGAACCACCATACTGTTTTCCACATCAGCTGCACCATTTCACGTTCCCACCAGCAGTGCATAAGAGTTCCAGTTTCTCCACATCCTTGCCAACATTTGTTACTTTTTGGTTTTTGTTTATTTTGGCTTTGGTTTGATAATAGCCACCCTAATGGGTATGAAGAATTCGTTTTATTACTGGAAAAGCTCACTGAAGAAAGTAGCTTTAATAAGGGTGAAGTAGGTTTGCTAATATTTCACCCTAGAATCGATCACACTTGTCCACCAAGTCATGGGCAGCTTGGAATACTGTCTTATCACTGTCAGAGTAGGTAAAACTGTCTTCTCTATGTAGTCAGGCAGATGCAAGTATAAGAGCTTAGAGTGTGCTGAGCCATTCATGCCCAGCTGGGGAAGGATTGGGGGAAGGATGGGGAAGGGAGGACAGAAGCTCTCTAGAATTCTCCACAGGGAAATGTGTG
Organism: Macroglossus sobrinus; assembly: GCA_004027375.1. Classification (NCBI taxonomy): domain Eukaryota; kingdom Metazoa; phylum Chordata; class Mammalia; order Chiroptera; family Pteropodidae; genus Macroglossus; species Macroglossus sobrinus. The sequence continues at coordinate 42,519 of PVKZ01004441.1, forward strand.
AAGGGGAGCAGGTTTCTTAACATTTATGTGATTAAAAATACTTTAATGTCTTATTGTCAAATGAATTTGCTCTAGAAAAATAGTCTAGTTTTATCCTGTTTTCCTGCCACCCAGACCAGTTTGGGTATATGTAACTTAATTTGGGAAGCAATGCTCATACAGTCACATTGAAAAGTTTTAAAAATTTAATCTATCTCTTTTAATAGGTATAAATAGCTTTGTGCCTGGACTGTTTCACCTATTCAAGATAATTGAACATTTAAAAAATGTTTTGAATCTAAAAATAATATGATATTAAAAGTGGAAAATATGAAACAGAAAAGGGAGCAAGTAAAACCATCTGTAGTTCTTCCATTTAGTTTTAACCACAGTTACTATTTTGTGTACTTTTTGTTCTGTGCTTATATTTTGTGCACTATATAAAATTTTGTAACCTGCAGTTTTAATGATCTTAAGCACTTCCCCATGTTGTTAGAAACTTATAAACATTTTAACTGATGAATACCATTCCATGATACTTCTTATTTTCCTAATGTCATTTATTTAGCTCATGTTTCTTCCTTTCTTCCACATTTATTTCCTTTTTCCTCCATTTTTTATTCTATTTTATTTACTATTGTAAATAGTGCTAAGGTTGCCTGTTACCTTTGTCTACATTTATAATCACTTGTCTTAGCCCGATACCTAGAAGTGAAATTCTTGAGCCAGAGTGTTAACATTTTTAAGGCTCTTAGCAGGAGGAAGGATCTTTCCTTTGACCTTATACTTTTTGGTATAGATTAAGACACAGTTGGAATTAGAATTTCCTTTATCTTTTATTTGAATACACAGACTGTGAATGGTTTCTTTGTAGGATACTCAGCATTGTCTTGTTGTTTTATAGAAGCAGATTACCTGCTTCTGTCTTCACAGGTGATCTTTTGAACACCAGGCCATACACTAGGTACTGTAAGAAATACTAGGATGAGCAAGAAGCAATCACTGCTATGTGGAATATCTTTTTACAGCAGGAGGTACAAGTTGTAGTCACTGCCATCTGTTCTTGATTTTTCTTCAGCTAAGCAGGCTGCTTCCCCCCTTTTTCATAATATTTATGAGAATAAATAAACCAAAGCTAAGCCTTTTTGGAGGATAGTTTTTGCTCAGTAGAAAGTAGGAATTTTGATGGCTTTGACTAGCACCTCCTTTATACTGGTTACAGCTTGTGTGAATTCCTGTCCGCAGCTGAATGCTGTAAGATGTCTGTGACTCTTCTACCTGCTACTCTGGAACCTACCTCACCCCCATTTCTAGGTGTTTTTTTCCTGATGAATCTTGAGCCTTTCTCTTTACTATCTCCTTTCCATTGGGCACTTAGAAATACTCTGCCTTAAGCCCATATTCCCTTACCCATCCCTATTTTAGTGTCTTTTCAGTTACAAATCATGCCAGCTGGCTCTGCCTTTATCATTCTATCATTCCATCTCTTACTTGTTAAGTCTAATAGAAACTATTCAATCTTTATCAGACTTCACTTCTCAGTAGCAGTGAACATTCTTGACCACAAACTTGAAATGGTTTTCTTTCTACTATTCAGCTGCTTCTTATTTCTTCTTTGTATTGTTCTTGCCTTTAAAATTTCTCCTTAAGGTTCTCTCTTAAATTTTGTCATTTTATAATACTTCCTGGGTGTGGGGTTTTTTTTTTTTTTTTTTACTTTCATAGCTTCAAGTACCAATTACATGCCTATGTACTGGTCACTACCAAATCTATGTGTCCAACCCAAATCATGCTACCTTATTGGGTATTTCCCTGTGTATGTCCCACAAGTCCCTTAAATTCAAAATATTAAATTGGGACAAATCCAGAACTCCCTGTATGATCTCAATTCCACTGAGGCATTAGTATCTACACAGTTTTCCTGCTAGAAGTCTGGGTGTTGCCCTGTTCCTTTTATCTCACCCTTACTCTAACTTTTGTTCTCTTCCTCACTTCACATCTAATAATCAAGTCCAGTAATTTCAGCTGCAATGACTATTGAATCCTGTGTCTTTGTTTAGTGAATCCTGTGTCTTTAATGAAATTATTTTTTTCATTTGTATGACAGCTAAAAACATAGTCCCAGTGTGCTGCTTCTCCAGTAAGAGCCCTTCTTGTTGTCTTTTTCCTTCTAGGAGATATATTTCTCTTAGATTATGGATTGGGGAATTAACCTTTTTAAAATTTACCCATCCTTTTCAGTGGATTTTCAGAGGGCTTTGCATTTAGAAGGTACTGAGTAAATGCGTTGAAGTGAAAAAGATCTGAAACTGTTCAAAAATAGGGTGAAGATGTATGCGTGCACGCACGCACGCGTGTGTGTGTGCATGTGTGTGATGGAATACTACACATCCATAAAAAAGAATGAAATCTTGCCATTTGTGACAACATGGGTAGACCTAGAGGGTATAATGCTAAGTAAAATAAGTGAGAAGTACTATATGATTTCTCTCATGTGCGAAATCTAAAAAACAAAACAAAAATAAACTCATTAGATATAGAAAACAGATTGGTGGTTATCAGAGGGGAACAGGATTGGGGGTGGGTGAAAGGGGTCAGTTGTATGGTGATTATTGGTAACTAGACTTTTGGGAGTAATCACTTTGTAGTGTATACAGACTAAAATTATAATGTGATGTACCTAAGACTTATTAAAAAAGTAGCTTAATTTTAAAAGCTACATATCTTCCTTAAGTCTGATAATGAAGCGTTAATTAATAAATAAGTGTGTTATAGTAATGAAGATTTAGGATTTGAAACAATCATTACCAAAGAGCCTTGAATTAATTATAATAATGCCATTTGGCATAGTTCAGTTAATCAACTATTTTTATAGATCATCAGCTTCTAGTGCTAATCCAAATTAATTTTTAAGAAGTTTAAAAGATCAGAATATACCCTGTTTGTTAAGTGGTAGTGTTGCTCAAGTAGTGAAGAAAAAAACTTTCTTATAGCCTATTGCTCAGTGTATTAATCTCTCTGGATAATCATCTCTACTTCATAGAACACAAATTGGAGTATAATATAATCATATATGGGGCATGTTTCCACTTTAACAACTAGATTTTATTCATATTAACAGGTATATTAAAAATTTATTAAAATTTACTCATTTTAAAAGGAAGCAAAGCATGAGGGTTACAGGTGTTAGTGATAATTCAATTATAAGGAGATAGAAGAAGGGAAGAGTGAACAAGATATTCATCTACAAAAACCTTTATGCTGGAGTTGTTTCCTTTGGGAGCAGTTCCAGTAATCTGTCTTGGAAAGATTCTGACCATCAGCCTCCGGACTCCCTGTTTTAGAAAGGAACAGGCTAGTGATTAATGGAAAGAGGAGAGAAAGATGCCTGACCTCTATCCTCCGATTCGAAAGAGACGTCTTTATTTTCTATTTTGGAGGGAGAGGCTGCTAAAATGTTTGCTTTTCTCCATAGTTATGCTCTAAGGCCATCATTTGGTAGTAGTGGGCGTCAGTTTCTGTGTTTGGGCAGTTTTTGTTTACTAGTGTGCAGCCAGCATTCCTGTATCGGTCTTTTTTAAAAACTGGAAAGTGGTGATCTTTGCAGAAACAGTGGAAGTGAAGGAAGAGTTTTGTCAAATTTTGATGCTCTGTAGAAGATTTAGAAATCTCTGAGTCTGCCTTTACCTGCTAAAGTGTTTGCCTTTTAGTGATAAAAATTCTTAGAGAATTTTAAAACTATCACTCGCATGAACAATGTTAAGGGACTTCAGGAAAAACAATTTAGATTGGTATGTTAGAAATTATTTTTCTGTGCAATCTCATACAAATTAATTTTTTTTCCGTTATCAAGTGGTATACACTGTTTAATTATAAAATAAAAACTTTAATAACACCCTTTAAAAGAATGTGGGATTTTGTGATAGAATGTAGATTTTGATCGATTTATATAAATCAGCATTAAAAAAAATCTAAGCTAAAAAAAAAAAAACTGTTATGCTGGCCACCAGATGGCACAGTTGTTCCACATCAACTGGTTGCACTGACTACAGTAGAAGGGGAAGGATGAGAGAGGGACAGTGCAACCAGCTGTTCCAAGAAATAGATATTTTTAAGTTGGTTCTTTGTAACCTCAGTTATTTGTTTTACATTGTAAAAACAGGCCAGCACTTTTATAATTGCGTGTGTTTGAATTTCTAGTTCTTTTAAAACTGGCTTTATGCTACTATCGAATAAACCATGTCAGTATTCCACTTACAATTTTTGTGAGGAAGTTAACTGTTTTTAGATATAAGCATCAACAAAATAACATTAAAAAGCTGAACATAAAACATTACTGTGAAATATGAAGGTATACTTTGATTTTATTTACTGAATGATGCTACTGAAATTGTACTCTTAAAAATTCATTGATAGCTCTTGAGTAATGGATGTTAGTAACTTAGATATGACCAAAATAAGGGATACCTTTAGTAATATGAGAGACTGAACAAAGGTAAAAAAGATGAGGCATTATTCTTGCTTCAAAATGAAAATTTTGTTTTTCTCAGTTGTAAATAGTATACTTTGAGGATTTAAGAAACATTCTCCCCATATATGCATTTGAAGAATATATATAGTCCTAGAACCAGAGAAATTGAACTGTAATTGAGTTGTAATGTTTTTATTACACACTAATGTAATGAGACTTGGTGTAGAGATTTAGGGGAAAACTAAAAATGATGGATTATGGAATATCTTAGTATTTAAAGGAAATATTTAATTTAGGTTATGTGATACCTTAGGCCCTTTGTGGATTGATATAGGGCATAAACAAATAAACAAATATTCAGGTTCTGGAGCTACAGGACAGAATCGGCAAAGCATACGTTTTTTAAAAATTGAGATATAATTGACATATAACAATCTTAGTTTGAGTTATACAACATACAGATTTGATATTTGTATATATTGCAAAATGATCACTGTGATAAGCTTACTCAACATCTATCACCACATATTTTTTTCTTGTGATGAGAACTTTTAAGATCTACTCTCTCAGCAACTTTCAAGTTTATAATACATTATTGTTAACTATAGTCACCATGCTGTATCTTACATCGCAGGACTTATTTATTTTGTAACTGGAAATTTGTATATTTTGACCACTTTTATCCCCCCACCCCAATACTCCTGGTGTTTGACAACCACCACCAATCTGATCTCTGTATCTGTGAGTTGTGTTTGTATTGGTTTGGTTTGTTTTTAAGATTCCACATATAAGTGAAGGAGTAAGTTTTGAGGACAAGTATAGTTTGGAGAATCTGGGCTGTGTGTTAAATATCTAAAACATAGTAGGAGAAACTCTTTGGGAAATTACATTTGGGCAGAGTCCAAGGGCGTTGGGATTCCTGTGGCCCTAAAGAACTGTTAAGCCTGAAGTCTGTGAAAGATGTGGGAGCCATACAACAAAAGCATCTCTCTGCTTTTTTAGTATCAGTGGAACTGAAAGAAATAGCTTTGCTGTGACCTGGCAGTAGAGGGACTCTAGCAAAAACCTAAGGCGCTGGAATTTTTCTAGAGAAAAATCCTTTTCTTTAGATACAGGATTTAGAAAATGTTGAAATGAGAATTCAACTGGTGTTATAAGTTTTAACCTGACAGAATAGGTATATGATTATCAGAATTTCAGGTTGGCATTTTAGAAGTTGACAACCTTTGTCTTTTTGAGATTAGTGACTTTATGAAACCAAAAGGACTTGAGCAGTTTCACTTATTAATAAAGAGTGTTGCTTGCTAGCCTTAGAATGGAAGAAAAATATAGGAAAAAAACCGTACTCATGAGATCAATTTTTTATTTTTAGATATGATCTTTATTTTTAAGCACTTTGAAGAAATGAGATCAGAAAGGCACCCAACGTTGAGTTTATTCCTGAGGCATCCCCCTACTTGCTCTTCCATAATAGCTGTTACAGTAGCTGTTTGGTTATTTTGTTTGCTTGAGAGAGTATCTGTAACTTAAGCCCTTTTCATTTATCAATCTAAAACTGTTTTAGACTTTGCTCTATTGGTTATGTCAGCTTTCCCTTGCTTTTGCCTTTGATGTCCATGTGTTAAATGTTGCCAGTTGCCTGAAACATTCAATTTTCTGGATGCTGGTTACCTGAAATTTTACCAAATATGCTTTGTGATTCAGGAATAGTAGAGAAAATAAATGTTCGATGTTTATTGCATTTCATAGTCTAAAGTTAAAACTTTTGTAGAGTAGGTGAGTTTAAAGGAATTTTTAATATAATTTACAAAATAAAAAAAAGAAGCCCATATATCAAAAAGGTATGTCAGTGTAGATCTAGCTTTAATATTTTTTCATGAGTGTAAGGAAGCTTAAAATATTAGAAAAGAAATATCAGCGAGAGAAATCATTATTTTCTATGAACTGCTATAATAGAACATACCTGTAATAATGAAAGAAAAAGGGCAGGAAGTGAAAAAACTCAAATGTAGTAAGTTTTATAATGATACAGATCCAAAATAAAATCACTTCCAGTGGTGAGAGCTTGTTCACTGGCATAGATTGTCAGTTTGGCTCCAATTAACTTGTATACATTTTTTTTTAAAGAACTTTTTAATGGCGAGATTTGTAACAAACACTTTGCCTTGTGTCTGTCTAGGGAGGGTGAGTGGGAATGAGGTGTCACACTCTCATCAAAAACAGGATCTTTATTTTGGGAGCCCAAGGAATCAGAGACAGAATAAATTGGCCTCTTGTGTGCCCTACCAAAATTAGGAGGCACTATTTGATATAGAGACCTTTTTTAGTTTATTCCAGGACCAAGAAACTAAATTTATTTCTTTAGCACTAAATTGTTATAAAACTTTTTTATTTACAATTATATTTACAGTATATTTGTTTTATATTTATGTAATTGTATATTTACATAATGATTTTATGTTTGAAATATAATAATTTATGGGACATTCTACTTGTTTTGAAGAAATCTGGTAAAATAAAGTCCCATGATTATGAAATTTGAGGGATTAAATACCTTTATTTGTTAACCTATAAATTTTACTTCTGAAGAAGATATGAAGCATTTGTAGAATATATGTGTCTACAGCTACAGCTATATTTAAAACAGTTAATTTCCTGATATTTCTTGGAAATTTCACTGACTTTGGTGCTTTCTGATCTTTCTGAAACAGTGATCACATGGAAAATGTATATGGCTACTTAATGAAGTATACCAACCTTGTCACTGGCTGGCAATACAGGTAAGTTTGATTATTCTATGTCATATCACTCTCGTAAGAGACAGAAGTGGGAATGATAATTTTATATTCTGATATTACTTCAGTATAAACATTCTGGGAAACCTATTGGGAAAAAATTTATCATATTTTCTAGAAGTCTGATGACTTTCTTTTTTTTTAGGTGGTGGGAGGAGTAGACATCTTTCTAAATGGCAGCCTTTAAATGCCTCAGAAGTTACTATTATCTTAGGATTAGAATCACTTGTTTACCTGATTTGGGCTTATTAAAATACTTGCAGTGGTTAGGCTCTTATGTTTGGTGACAGCAAGCAGATTTGTATTAGGTGCCTGCTTTGTACAGGTTTCTCAAAACTTTTTTGTGTTTAAATAACCAGCTCAAGGTCACACATGGCAGTCAGTAAGACACAAAGCCAGCTCTCTTAAATATTGTAGAATTGGCAGTGGTGGAGCAGGGGCATTTACTTTTTTATTATGGTAAAATAGCATAAAATTTACTATTTTAACTATTTATAAATATACAGTTCAGTGGTGTTAAATACATTCACATTGTAGTGCATCCATTACCACTGCCTATCTCCAAAACTCTTTGCATCTTCTTGAACTGAACTCCCGTACCTATTAAATAACAGCTCCCCATTTCACAACCTACCCCCAGTCCTTGGCAACCACTATTTTGCTTTTTGTGTGTCTATGACTTTAACTACTCTAGGTACCTCACATAAGTGGACTCATACAGTATTCTTTTGTGACTAGTTTATTTCACTTAGCATAATATTTTCAAGGTTCATCCATGTTGTAGCATGTGTCAGATGTTCTTTCCCTTTTAAGACTAAATAATATGCCATTGTATGTACATACCACACTTTATTTACCCATTTATCTGTCAATGGACATTTGGGTTGCTTTTACCTTTCGGCTATTGTGAATAATACTGCTATGAATATTGCTGTACAAATATTTAAGTCCCAGTTTTCACTTTTTTTGCATATGTGCCCAAAAGTGGAATTGCTGGATCATATACTAATTCTAGTTTAACTTTTTGAGGCATCTCCATGCCATTTTCTGTAGCCACTGTACCATTTTACATTTTCACTAGCAATGCACAAGAATTCCAGTTTCTCCACATCCTCACCAACACTTGTTATTTCCTATTTTTTTTTTTATGGTAGCCATCCTAATGGGTGTGAAGTGGTATCTCATTGTGGATTTTAAACTTTTTAAAAATGATAATACTAGCATTTGAATTCAAATAGTTCTGACTACAAAGTCTGTGTTTACACATGAAATCATTTTGCTTCTAATTCATTTGTCACTTGGAGACTTCTGCTTTTGGTCAGAATTTGTTGAATTTGCCTTCTTAAACAACCTAGCAAATCGGATATACTATATAAAAGAACGATTTGCAGACATTTTAAAGAATAGTGGAAGCACTGATGAAAATTTGATTGTTTAAAAGAAAAGGCAGTTTAGGCCATGTTTAGTTTGAAATAACATTAGGAAATCCAAATAGGAGTGATATGCAGGAAGTTGGAGTTCATATGAAAGGTCAAAGCTGGATATGAAAAATTATAAGGGACTCATTCTTATTGAATTGGAAAGGACAACTCTCCAGGGTTCCCATCTTTTATTTTAAAAAGACAGCTAAGTCAAGGGAGCCTTTTTAATTTGTATTTTTCCACCTCAGTTTTTTGGTAATATTTTAAAGCCTTACTCATTCAAATGACATACAGAACATTAAATTAAAAAATTGAATGTCACTTTGCTCTTAGCACTAGTCTTTATTCTCTTTCTTAAAAGGAGACTAGGTTAAGTTTCTCCCCCAACATCCAACAACTTTCATTTATATAGTATTATTGAACAGTATTGAGAAAGTCTTAGAAGTAGAACAGAGTAAGAAAGCTCCAAAACATACCAAAGCATGTAAAGTTTAGGCATTTCAGGTCAGTGACAACTCGAGAACGTGGGAAGAGTGGGCAGGTATTTTATCATTGTATGAGTGAGCCTATCAAAAAGATTCATTGGCCACCGGTTGCCTAAGGAGTTAGCTAGCAGATCAAAGTGAACATGATAGGATAAAGAGGGACATCGCCTCTGCCAGTGTAATTCCTCCAGCTGTGTGAGAGGCCAGTTTTCATAGCTCCAGAGAGTGTGGGGATAATGACAACCTGTCTTGTTTGTTTCTGAGAACACAGAACCTATTACCATCTTGCCCCATCAGAGAGAGGTCTCTGCTTGTCAACTGTTGTAGATCCACTTTAGAAAAACTTCAACCTTTCATTTTCTGTCAACCTGACTGGATGTCTAGTGATACCACAGAAGTGTACTGGGACCTCAGCATGGAACATGTAGATTGGTTGATCAAAGGGGAACAGAAAGGTTAAGACCATGTTAAAGGACCCTAGGCTTAGTAGTTCAGTTTCTTTGGCATGCCTTGCCACTTTTGTCCACGTGCTACAGGTGAAACTTAAGTAACAAAAACACAGCATCTGTGTCAGATATTCAGTACAGTTTCCTTGCAGTCCATTTGTATTTTGACTAAGGGCAACTTAGAGCAACTTAGAACTTGACTTAGAGAAACTTGGAGAAATTTAGCATGGGCATACTCTGTAAATAACTACTTGCTCTAGAATGTAGTGCCCTAGGAAATTGTACCTCAGCAAGATCCCCTCCTGAGCCCACCTTTTTATACTTTAGCTCTAATTCCTGAAGGTGATACCATTTCCCATTTGGCTGAGAAGTCTGTACTCACTGAACATTAAAGCCCTTGAATGGTAAGAACAAAACACATGGTTACCTTTTTTTTCAAAATCTTCACTAAAGTTTATTTTTGTCATTATAAGATTTCTTTGAAGTCAGAGTATTTTTTTTTTTTAATTAAAGTTGTATTTGATGATACTTTAAGTTGTGGGCTATTCCAAAGTTTAGTTATTTCCCCAAACTGGCAGTCTTTATTATTTTGAAATTGCGAAAAAAAAAAAGAGCAATTATTTAATTGCCAGTTTTAACAGTATTTTCTTTTAACAACTTAAGTAAATTTTCTGCAGGTGAAGATTTGTAAAAATCTGAATCTTATGTTTCCCATGTCACACTTAGCCTTTGTTTCTGTGTTTTCTTAGCTTATTGGTTAGGCCAACTTGCTAAAAATACCTTGATCAAGATTCTAGTACTCTTCTGGGCAAAATAGTTTTGTTAAATTTTCTATGTAGAGCATCTTTTTATCCCCTTATAAAATATCTCTCCATAGAAGGAATGAAAGAATAATATTTGGGTTAATTCATCTATAATAAAAGATAGCACAAAGTGCTCTGTTATTGCTAGTGGGTCTATAGCATCATCTTAGAAAGATAATCAGTTATTGGCTTATTTTTTTTAATTGAGATATAATTGACATATAACATTAGTTTCAGGTATACAACATAATGATTTGCTATTTTATATACAGGCATACCTCATTTTATTGTGCTCTGCTTTATTGCACTTTGCAGATAATTATGGTTTTTTTACAAATTGAAGATTTATGGCAACTCTGTTCAGAGCAAAGATATCAGTGCTGTTTTTCCAACAACACTGCTTACTTTTTGTCTCTGTCACATTTCTCACAATTCTCATAATTCTTGCAATATTTCACACTTTTTCATTATCATGTTTGTTATGATTATTAGTGATCAGTGATCTTTGATGGTTTTACATATGCAATTGTTTTAGAGCATCACAAACAGTGCCCATATAAGCTGGTGAAACTAATCTATAAATGTTGTGTGTGTCCTGACTGCTCTACCAACCCATCACTTTCCCCCTCCTTGGGCCTCCCTATTCCCTTCCTAATATTGAAATTATGCTAATTAATCTACAGTGGCCTCTAAATGTTCAAGCGAAATGAAGAGTTGCATGTTTCTCACTTTAAATCAAAAGCTAGAAATGATTAAGTTTGGTGAGGAAGGTATGTCAAGATAGGTTGGAAACTATGCTTTGTACACCAGAGTTACCAAGTTGTGAAGGCAAAGGAAAGGTTCTTGAAGGAGATTAAAAGTGCTATTCTGAACACATGAATGATGAGAAAGCAAAACAGCCTTATTGCAGATACGGAAAAAATTTCAGTGGTCTGGATAGAAGAGCAAGCCAGCCACAACATTCTCTTAAGCCAAAGCCTAATCCAGAACAAGGTTTTAACTCTCTCCAATTCTATAAAGGCTGAGAGAGGTGAAGAAGCTACAGAAGAAAAGTCTGAAGCTAGCAGAAGTTGGTTCATGAGGTTTAAAGAAAGAAGCTGTCTTTATAACATCAAAATGAAAGGTGAAACAGCAAGTGGTAATGTAAAAGCTGCAGCAAGTTTTCCAGAAGATCTTGCTAAGATAATTAATGAAGGTAGCTACACTAAACAATTTTCAGTATAGACCAAACATCCTTCTATTGGAAGAAGATGCCATCTAGGACTTTCCTAGCTAGAGAAAAGAAGTCAGTGCCTGGCTTCAAACCTTCAAAGGACAGGCTGACTCTTGTTAGATACTAATAAAGCTGGTGACTAAGTTGAAGCCAGTGCTCATTCACCATTCTGCAAATCCTAGGACCCTTAAGAATTATGCTAAATCTACTCTACCTGTGCCCAGATGACAGCATATCTGTTAACAACATGGTTTACCAAATATTTTAAGCCCACTCTTGAGACCTACTGCTAAGAAAAAAAGATTCCTTTCAAAATATTACTGCTCATTGAAAAGGTACTGGTTACTCAAGAGCTCTGATAGAGATGTACAAGATAAATGTAGTTTTCACACCTGATAACACAACATCCGTTCTGCAGCCTGTGGATCAAGGAATAATTTCAACTTTCAATTCTCATTTCAGAAATACATTTTGCAAAGTTATAACTGCTGTAGATAGTGATCTCTTTGATGAGTCTGGGCAAAGCCATTGAAAACCTTCTAGAAAGAATTCATCATTCTAGATACCATTAAGAATATTTGTGACTTGTGGGAAGAGGTCAAAATGTCAACATTAATAAAAATTCGAAGAAGTTGATTACAGCTCTCATGGATGTCTTTGAGGGGTTCTAGTCTTAAGTGGAAGAAGGAACAGGAGAACTAGAATTAGAAGTGGAGCCTGATTATGTGACTAAATTGCTTTAATCTAATGATAAAACTTCAACAGATGAGGAGTTGCTTCTTATGGACAAGCAAAGAAAGTGGTTTCTTGATTTTGAATCTACCCCTGGCTGAAGATGGTATGAAAATTGTTAGAATGACAACAAAAGATTTAGAATATAACATAAACTTAGTTGATAAAGCAATAGCAAAGTTTTAGAGGATTGACTCCAATTTTGAAAGAAGTTCTGTGAGTAAAATGCTATCGCATCCTATAGAGAAACTGTGAAAGGAAGAGTCAATCGACTCTTCATTGTCTTATTTTTAAGAATTGCCTATATATATATAAAAATTATACATAAATTATATATATAAATTGTATATATATAAATTACATATAAATTATATATGTGTATGTATATATATGTGTATGTGTATGTATACATATGTATGTATGTGTGTGTATATATATAAATTGCACAGCTACCTTAGCCTTCAGCAATCATCACCCTTATCAGCCAGTAGCCATTAACATTGAGGCAAAACTGTCCACCAGCAAAAAGAAAGTGACTCGCTGAAGGCTTAAATGATGGTTAATATTTTTTAGTAATAAAGTATTTTTTAATTAAGATATGGACATTGTTTTTTAGACATAATGCTATTGCACACTTAATAGACTATAGTATAGTGTAAACATAACTTTTATATGTGCTGGGAAACCAAAAAAATTCATGTGACTTGCTTTATTGTGATATTTGTTTTATTGTGGTGGTCTGGAACTGAACTTGCAATATCTCTTGAGTTATGCTTGTATTGGGAAATGATCACCACAGTAAGTCTAGTTAATGTCTGTCACCATACATAGTTACAAAATTTTTTTTTTTTTAATGAGAACTGTTAAGGTCTACTGTCTTAGCAACTTTCAAATATGCAATTCAATATTAACTGTAGTTACCAAGCTGTACAGTTATTGGCTCATTTCTATCATTTTACCAAGCCATCCTTAGCATTACTTTCTGTTTATCTAGCTGAGTGCTTCTCATGTTGTAAATTTGTGGTAATGCTTTTGGGATAAGAAATATGTGTTTACAGCAAACTTGAGATTTCCAAACATATTGTACTCTAAATTTTCTTTGAATTGACTATTTTTAAGAGAAGAGAGCAGTCATTTTTCTCTGCCTGTTTTGAAATAAATTGTACTTATTTTCCTAAAACAGTGAGAGGAAATTTCTTTCCTTCCTTTCTTCCGTCCTTTTTTGTTGTTGTTGTTGTTGTTAGCAGCTTTATCCCATCCAGTGTGTCCACTTAAATTATGCAACTCAATGGTTTTTCTTATATTGAAGAGTTTGCTTTCATGTCTTTGTCCATTCTGACTACTATAGCAAAATACCACAGACTGAGGTTGGAAGTCCAAGATCAGGGTGCCAACATAGTCAAGTAAGGGCTCTCTTCCTATAGTAGACGTCTTGTTGTATTTTCGCATGGCAGAAAAAGGGCCTGGGATCTCTTTTAGGAGGGCTCTGCCCTCATGACTTAATCACTCCCCAAAGCCCTATCTCTTAATAGCATTAACTGAAAGATTAACTTCATCATATGAATTTGGAGGAATGGGACACACTCAGACCATAGCAGATTTATATATGTGCATTTTACTAAGGAGAGGTCATATGTTCTAGGAATTTAAGTGTCAGTGACCATCTTAATTCAAATAATCCCTTCAAATCTTTGGGAAAATAAAGATAACCCTATTAAAAATGAGCAAAACTTGATGGGAAGTTCACTATAAGTAGAACAACGGGTGGTCAATAAAACACATGAAAACGTGTTTAACTCCTGTAGTAATTGATGATATGGAAATTTTAAAACTCAAGAATATTAAAACTAATTTATATTTTTAAATAAAAATACATGAACATAATTTTAAAAATCCAGAAGTATGCTAAAACATGAACAAGAGAAACAAAAGTCCTTTGCTTTTCCCCATCTCCCTTTTCAGGCAAACACTTTTAACTACTTTGCTTCCTTCTCCTTGTTTTTTTTTTTTTTTCTATGAATAAAAATCTGATTCCAGTCTCTCCCTGGTTGATATGGTTGCCACATTGTTTAGGATAGTTAATATCTTCTAGGGCCTTGAACTGGATCAAATTGTCTAGTGTTATTGAACACACTAACATGTAGAATGCCAAAATGCTTCAAACCCAAACATTAATTTTTTGAAATTGAAACTTTTAATATTTTTCTAAAGAAAAGAACTATTGCACTACTTAAATCAGAATCTGAATTAATATGTTTCCTAAAGTAGTTAATCTAGAATGAAATCAGAACACCAGATTTTTTTTCCAAAGTGTATCAGTATTTCATTATTTATTTTCACATTTCTTAAGTTTCTGCATCTCCAGTTGCAGCTTTTTCATTTTTAAACAGGATAAGCGATCTTTGGTTGTGACCTATTTAATGATACACTCATTAAAATTAAAATTAAAATTAAAATTTTTCTACCCTGACATTATTCTCATTATTATTTCACTGATTAAATCTTAAATTAGATTCATTTCTTACCTGGCATTTAGTTAACATCAGAGCACATGATTTGATTTGTTTGCAGTGAATTTTAAATAAAAATTCTCACTATACATGTCCTTGGGAAATTTACCTTCCCTGTAATGAATTCTGGAGAGAAATATTACTCTGAAGGGATACTATATCTTTGTTTCCTTTTTGTATTATCTGGTATGCCTCTTTCCTATTAAATGTTTCTCCTTCAGCTGGAGGTTTTATGTCTTTTATTAAACTTATTCAAATTTTCATTAAACTTTACTGCTAGGAAATTTAACCTGGTATTCCCAAGTACTTCTTGAAATACTTTTGAATTTTAATTTTTTAATGGCACAAACTCCAGAATGTTTAAGTGATTGAAATTTGGTTGTTCTCTGACTTCGGGAAATGTTGAAATATTGTTACCTTTTTTAAATTACAGGTTTTTTGTTTTAAACAATGAAGCTGGGTTATTGGAATACTTTGTGAATGAACAATCTAGAAATCAAAAACCCAGAGGCACTTTGCAGCTTGCAGGAGCCGTAATATCACCCAGTGATGAAGACTCTCACACCTTCACTGTAAATGCTGCCAGTGGGGAACAGTATAAACTCAGAGGTATGATTGTGATATGAGAATTAATAGTGTAATGTCCTTTTTTTCTTGAGAAATCAGTGTATGTCCCTGCTTTCATTTGGGTTTTGGGAATTGAAACTACTGTCATTTGATGATGTAGATATAATATTCTAAATCTTGGAATTCCTTTAAGAGTTTATGAAAAATTTTAATGAATAACTTTTTTTCTAGTGGGACAGTGAACAAGTCTAAAACTGATCCCTCCAAAATGTTTGTGGAAATAAAACCCTAATTACTGAGAAATCTAAAAACATTGGCTTCTTTAAGTGGTATTTTTTATGTCTCTCATAGATTTGTAGTTTACCCTTTTTCTTGATTTGATTAGCATGTCCTCTGGTAGTTTTCAAGAACTAATATAGTTAGTTGTGATTTATTAAAATGTTCTTAAAATAAAATATAACTTTTGTTTAGATAAATTTGTGTAGATGTTTGTGTTTTTTAAATCTAATTAATACATATAATGGTAATGGTAATTTTAGCTGAGCATGCTGCTTAAGATCTGAAAGTATTAAGTACATGTTAAATGCTTAATAAAAGTTATTTCTTTAAGAGCATATTTTTATGAGAAACTTAAGACTTGTCAAGTCTCATATCCCCATCTAGCTACATGTAATTAATTTGTCCTCCTTCTGAAATATCCACATCGAGCTACTGTGTTACCTAACAAGGTTGATGCTTAGGCCTCTTTCCTACTTGTCTGCAGTCAGGGACATTTGCTCTAGGGAGAATAGGACCAACCCCTGGTTTCCGATAATCTACTTTTCATGCCATAGACAATTCTATTCCAAAAATAAATATAAAAGTGAGTAACTTTTAGATTCTTTTTATCAGCCACTGATGCTAAAGAGCGACAGCATTGGGTTAGCCGACTTCAGATATGTACACAACATCACACTGAAGCTATTGGAAAGGTATGTGGATTCATATACTATATTAATGCACAAAAATGAAACAATTAAAAAATTTTTTGTTTTTAAATTGTGATACTATTCACATACCATAAAATTAACTCTTTTAAGTGTACAATACTAACGTTTTTTAGTTTATTCGCAGGATCGTGCAAACACTGCAACCATCTAATTCCAGAATATTTTCATCACTCTCCAAAAAAACCCATATCCATTAGCAGTCACTCCCTATTCTCCCCCTTCCAAGCCCCTGGCAAACACTAAATTTTTTTGTTTCTATGGATTTGTCTATTCTGGGCATTTCATATAAATGAAATCATGCATATGTGATTTTTTATGTGTCTGATTTCTTACACTTAGCATGATGTCTTCAGGGTTCACCCATGTTGTTACATGTATCATATTTTATTCATTTTTATAGGTGAACAGTATTCCATTGTATGGGTATGCCAGATTTTGTTTATCTGTTCATCAGTTGAAAGACATTTGGGTATCCATTTTGTGGCTATTCTGAATAATACTGCAGTGAATATTTGTGTTTAAGTTTCTGTGTGAACACGTGGTTTCAGTTCTTTAGGTCAGGGGTCCTCAACCCCCAGGCCGTGGACTGGTACCGTAGCCTGTTAGGAACTAGGCTGCATAGCTGGAGGTGAGCGTTGGGCAAGTGAGCGAATCTTCATTTGTATTTGCAGCCACTCCCCATCTGTATCACTGCCTCAGATCTACCTCAGATCATCAGGCATGAGATTCTCTTAGGAGCACCAGTTTTTGGTGCCAAAAAGGCTCCAGGGTATATATTTAGGAGTGGGATTTCTGAGTCATATGGTAGTTCCCTGTTTAATTTTTTGAGGAACTGCCAAAAGTTTTCCAAAGCAGCTGAACCATTTTACATTGCCACCAGCAATGCATAAAGGTTTCAGTTTTTCCACATCCTCGCCAGTGCTTGTTATTGTCCCCTCCACCCCCATTTTTTTTTATGTTATAGCCATCCTAGTGGGGGTGAAATGGAATGTCATGGTGGTTTTGATTTTATTTCCCTAATGACTAATAATGTTGAGCATCTTTTCATGTGCTTATTGGTCGTTTGTATCTCTTCTTTGGAGTTTTATTTTTTAAAGTGAAAAGAATGATTTCAGTATATGAAATCAAAGGTTAAAGACATCTAAAAACTAATATCTGGATAGCATAGTTAAAGGATTTCCATGCTTAGGTGATAGTTTGACTAAAAAAATTTTTTTCTTAGTGTTTTTCCCAATAAGTAAGTTTTAAAAGTTGTTTGTGATTTAGGCCCCTTGCATAGTCTTCAGGAAACCCGACACAAAAGCTTTATCCATAGTGCAAGATTATAATCATTGGCAAGGTCAGAAAGCACTAGTTTGTTTTGGAGTTACTTGCGTGTTCCATTTAGAAAACTTATCATATATCATATTGAATATTGCTGAGTACAGTTTTTGCTTCAGACATGGTGCTTAAATATCTGAAATTTGAAATTTCTTATCCTAAGATTTATAAAATGTGAACAAAATTCTTGAAAGCACACCTGGACTTAAGATTCTAAATAAATCACCAGTTTACTATGAGATGTGTGCAATGCTTAAACTTTGTGTCTTAAATTTTATCATTTTCAGAAACATGCTTGTAGTCACTTTTGAGGTTAATTTAATTTTTGTAACTGTTCTTATGTAAGTTTCAATTGTATGATAGGTTGAGAGTTAGCCTAAATTATTTTAAAAGGAATGATTTTCTTTGTCTAATAGAATAATCCTCCTCTGAAATCACGGAGCTTCTCACTTGCATCTAGTGGTAATTCTCCTATTTCCCAGAGAAGACCAAGTCAAAATGCCATTTCTTTTTTTAATGTTGGACATTCCAAACTACAATCAGTGAACAAAAGAGCTCATTTACCTCCAGACCATCTTGTGGAAGTCAGAGAAGTAAGTATGAATTAAAGTCAAGTTAAAATGCACAAAATAATCTTACCTGCCTGATATTGTCACAAAAAAATTTTAAATTCTGTTTGCACTTCGGGGGCCCTCGATATTTTCCATCTAGTGTGGTGATATAATTTTTTTATTGGGGTAACATTGGTTAATACAATTATATAATTTCCAGGTGTACATTGTAATTTGACATCTATATATTCTATTGTGTAATTACCACCCAAAGTCCTATTACCTTCAGCTACCATATATTTGACCCCCTTTACCCCATCTACCTATTTCCTCTTGCCCCACCTCCTACCCTCTGGTAACCATTAGTTCATTGTTAATGTCCATGAGTCTGTTTGTTTGTCCTGTTCATTAGTTGCTTTTAGGTTTATGTCCTACATGTAAGTGACATTAAGTGGTAAAAATTCCCTGATTATATATGTAGTCCTAAGTTTCCTCAAGTCTGTCAACTGTGTAATAGGTAGTTTTTATAAGTCTGTATCTTTTATTTCTCAAATAAAACACAGGCCCTTTTGATGTAAAATTTATGATTAAAAGTTTATTAAGCTTAGTGGAAACACTGTATGGCCAAGCAATTGACGCTTCTGTAAAAATCTATGTATAAATTGCAATATACACAAAAATAAAATAGTTAAATTTTTGACATTGCTTTATCTTACCATTTTCCTCTTTCTCTTTCATATCGAGTACCAAACAATCCTATTTAACAATGGATGAAGTTGTTAGGTTCTAAATATTCTAGGTTTTATTTGCTGTGTTAAATTTGATTGAGCTTCTAGAAAATTCTGTAATGGCCTCACACAGAAATGTGGTTGGAAATTAGAGGAATATTTTAGTAGCCTTTTAAGATTATTGTGGCTATTCTTTGGTTCTGCATGATAACTTGACAGTGGTAGTTTCTTGACTGTTAGGTATAGTATGGAATCTAATATATATCAGTGAATGTATGTTCTGTTGTATGAAAATTAATTGGTCTCTCTTACACTTTGAGTGGATCCTAACCTATGCATCATTTTCTAACACTATGCATCAGTAATTTGGAAAACCGTAGTTCACAGAGTTATGAGGTCTTGGAAATGTTGATTTATTTTATTATATAATAATCAAGTTTCACTTTCATTAATATCCCCACTGATCTCATCAGAAAAGTCATTTAGTATTGGGAAGCTGTCAAACTTATTTTGACAGATACAGGTTTTCCAAAATGTTAAAGCTCAGATTTCATAATTGGTAACAAATACTGTCAGTTTTTCTTGACGTGACAGGCTCATTTTGTTTAACTTTGAGAAAATGTCTCCCACAAACCCCTAAGTCTGAATATCTATAGTTTCTAGTAGTCGTTGTGTAAAGGAAAAACAGTCCTGTTGCTTCTCCTCTTCCACAACACTCTTCACTTCTGTACTCTGGTCACCAAATATGTGTAGATTTCCCCCACACCGAGCAATTCTCTAATTCTCTGGGTGTCCTACAATTTAATTAAATTCAGACACTATCTACCTGATAGTGTCTGATCCCACAAGACTGCCCCCACTTCAGATACCAGTTACAAGTTCAGGTTGTCACCTTTGCCTCTGACTAACCAGCAATAAATCTGAGGTTTCTACTACTCCTTCTTCAGGTACGATTATTTGCTAGTACAACTCAATAGAACTCAAGAAAACAGTTTACTGATGATATTACCAGTGTATTGTAAAATAATGTAACTCAGGACAGCCAGCTGGAAGAGTTGCTTAGGACAATATATGGATAAGGGGCATGGAGCTTCCAAGGCCTCTCAGTCATACACCCTCCCAATACCTCTGAATGTTCATCAACAAGAAGCTCTCTGAACCTCTTCCTTTAGGATTTTATGGAGGAGTCATTATGTAGCCATGATTGACTAAATTACTGGCCATTCATGATTAATTCAACCTCCATCCCCTCTCTTAGACATGGGTGAGGCCTGAAAATTCTCACTCTCTAATCAGGAGGTTGTAATGCAAGGATATAACTCAGTGAGTTTGAAAGGAACATTTCAATAAAAGTCCATGGGTAAGTCCAGCTAATGACTAATGGGAATAGCTATATTGTACTTGAACCTGAATTTATTACTAAAGCTTTATCTAATTAAAATGACCTATTTTAGTATTTGTTATTATTAGTACAGTTTATCAAATCACTCTATTATTCAGTGCATGCTTCGTGCTGGTGCTGTTCTGTGCCCTAGGAGTAGCTAAAATGACCAGGCTTATAAGAGGGACAGACATTTAAAATACAAATGATAAAATGATGATTCTAATCTGGTTTTCAAATAAACTATTTAGATGCTTCCTAAGTGATGTACTACAGTCACCATAATTATCATAACTAGCTACAAAACACAGATTAAGAAGTTTTCAGCTTTCCAAAAGTTTTCTCTTTCTTGAGGAATTAGTTTTATGGTATTAGGAACAGTTACTAAAATAGCTTCACAAATCAGTTTCTATTTCTTTGTAAATATATCATCAGCTCATTTGTTTTCTTTGGAAAGAGCCATTACCAAAATTTAACATTTATGCTATAATTATATTTTAGTTAATTTTTTTCTAGCCAAAAATATCACTTTCTTAGGCCTCTTCACACCAGCACCAGCAGGTAGTTTTTTGAGGCCATCAGCACAAAGAGGCACTTTTTTTCCTTCTTAAATGTTAAGTCGCAATAGCTCATTATTTATGTTGTGATATCCTACTTAATGATTTTTTCTTTATAAACTTTTGATGGCTTATAAGATAGAAGAGTACATAAATTATAAGTGTACCTCATCTTGATGTCAATTTCCATGTAATTATATCCTGGATCCGAAATTAAATATATCCACCACCTTAGAAGACTTTCTCATGTCTCTTCGTCACTACACCCTTCCCCACTATCTTAACTTCTATCACCGTAGAATTATTTTGACTATTTTTGAAATTTCTACAACTGGAATCATAGTATGTATTCCTTTGGTTATGGCTGCTTTTCAATCAACATTATTCGTTTGAGATTTATTTATGATGTTGAGTGTAGCAGTTTGTTTTCTTTGTTGTATAGTATTTATTGTGTTGAATATATCTTGATTTTATCCATTTTAGTGTTGATGGACATTTGAGTTGAAGAACACATGTATCTTTTGTTACATATCTAAAAGTATATTTGTTCGATCTTGGATTATGTTTATTTAGCTCTGTAAAGTTAACTCTAGTAGATATTGTCAGACTGTTTTCTGAATTATTGTACTTATTCATAAAATTGGATTTTTGGAGGTTAGTCCCAAAATTTGTATACAGAAACATTTGTATACACACGGAGTATACATATCTCTGTATGTGTAAATGTGTGCATATAGTGTATAGATACTTTGATACTTACACTTTTCATTTAAAAACTTTTTTTCTGGTAGGGGTGAATGTTTGATCCAGTACTATGACAAATGTTTTCAGGGGTTATTTCATGTATGACACACTTGATTTGCTTGGTAGGATCATTTTACATCTCTTTCACTAGCCCTATGATGAACTGTGTTAAAAATTATCTGGAGCAGAGCCTCTGAAAGCTAAAAGAATCTCTCCACTGTAGAATATCTGTGTGAATTAAAATAGTGTCCAGAAGATGGCTAATCTGAGAACCTTCTCATAATTTGAAGTAATTAAACATGTAAATTCAGTTTTCATCTTTAAAAATTGGGTTATCATTGTTATTCCATTGGCTCTGTTCGGAAAAGTTGATGGGCTTTGTCAACAAAAAGAACCTGAATTTGTGAAAATACTAGAAATAATTTTAGTTGGGCCTATCTATGAGGACTATAGCCTGAGAGCAGATCTTTAAGAAACCTTGAAACAGTGTTCTAACTTCGGAAAAATAGGATGTGTAAGTGAAAAGTACATCTGGTGCATCACAAGTTTCAATTAGGGTGTGTACAGTTCATGGATTTAACAGCTTTACACCAAAGAGAAGGAATGTATAAGGAAGATAAGGTTGGGTCATCATACCTTCTGGTTAGGGAGCCTGGTGATAGAGTCTGGAAATAATTGAACTGCTTTGAAACTCCTCGAGGTGAATTTTTAGCAGGAAATTGAAAGACCAAAGAAGTTTTCTGATTTAGTCAGAGGAGCTTACTCACCCTTTCTTTTTTCAGCTCCTAAGGAAAGCAGAGTGTATTAAACTCTTTTAACCTGAAAAGCTTGTATGTAGTACTTGCTCCAAAATCAGGCTAATGGGACTGGAAAGATTAGGAAAGTGGAAATAAGTAAACGTTGAGTTCTTAATGTAGGTTCAAATTGAGCCTGATCAGAGGTGCTGAGAAGAAAGTAGTTGAGAGCCCAGACTGGGAATTAATTTTACTTTAAAATGAAATATTTAATAGTACTCTTAAAGATAATCTGGAATGTTCTTTTAATAATGTATAAATTTATGCTGTTAATAAAAGGTTTGTCAAGGTTTCTGAGCTTTGTTGCTTCCAAAAAAAGAGTGCAGTTGCTAAAGGTCACCATCTTTTACTCAGTTGTTAAGTACTCATTAATTGAGTCTAGCCAAACAAACGTAACATAGATTTCTAAGCCTAATATATCAAAAGCTGAGGATGGTGGTTAAAATGGCAACTGTTTGTATATACAAAAGTCATGAATTAGACACACAGAATTGTTGTTTTCCTTAGATGATGACTCATGCTGAAGGGCAACAAAGAGACTTAATCAGACGAATAGAATGCCTTCCTGCTTCTGGCCATCTTAGTTCCTTGGACCAGGATCTCTTAATGCTCAAAGCTACTTCCATGGCAACTATGAACTGCTTAAATGACTGCTTTCATATTCTACAGTTGCAGCATGCATCACATCAGAAGGGCTCATTGCCTTCAGGTAAGTTATAGATTAAAGGAAGGACTTAATATTAAGAGCCAAAAACATAAAAAGGACTGCATTTGTTGTAATTCTAGCTCCTGAAAATCTTAATTAAAAAACAAACAAATAGAAAACCAGCAAGCTCTTTTAATGATCATACTAATGTTATAGAAATTCTTTTATTTTGCCCTTTTTTGAATCTAAAATAACTTTGGGTCTAATGTCTAATATCATTGTCTATCTCTTTAGAAACCTCAAACTCAACAAAAACTGAACTCAAAACCCACAGCTCTGTATTTCTGTTAAATTGGTGACATCACTATTCATTCACTTGACCAAAGTAGAAATGTTGGGATCATTTCTTGAGTTTTGCTTCATTTCACTATTTGTTACTTTTGCATTGAGATATTGAGATATAAAGTTTATCAGTCACCTTTCAGTTTGAAAAATAAGATATACATCTAGTATTTGAGAGCGCCTATTTGTTGAAATTAATTTACTGGAGAAAGGATGTTATTGCAATGGGAGAACAAAAAAATGAGTTTTTCTATTCAATGAGATTAATAAATTCATCACAGAGTTTTTTATTGAGATATAATTGACATATGACATTGTGTAAGCTTAAGGTGTACAAGTGTTGATCTGATACATATATTACAGCATATATGACGTGTGTGTGTGTATACATATATATATATATATATATATATATATATATATATAATCACCACTGAAACATTACCTAACACCTCAGTCATGTCACATAATTATCATTTCCTTTCGATGATGAGAACATTCAGGATCTCCTCTCTTAGCAGCTTTGAAGTATAGGTGACTATAACCACTATGCTGTGCACTAAATCTCCAGAACTTACTCATCTTCAAGTTGCAAGTTTGCACCAGTTAACATCTCTCCAATTCCCCTACCCCCATCACATTATGTTAATAGTAGTAACTTAGTATTTCACAATAATTCATTCCCTTTTTTTCAAGTAATTGCTGTTATTACTTTTTAAAATTTTTTATTTTATTATTAGTTTCAAGTATTCAGTGCATTGGTTAGACATTTATATAGTTTATAAAATGATCCTCTGATTGCTCCTTCCTCTGGCTTTCCACCTAGCCATTAAATTAATGCTAACTGCCTTCCCTATGCTGTGCTCCTCTTCCCCGTGTCCATGTATCAACTACTAATTTGTACTTCACCCTTCACCCCTTTCTCTCAGCCACCCAACTCCCCCACCCCTCTGGCCATGATCAGATTGTCCTCTATATTTGGAGTCTGTTTTTGATTAGTTTGTTCTCTTTGTTCAAGTATAAGTGAAGTCATACGATATTTATTTTTCTCTGTCTGACTTATTTCACTCAGCATAATAACCTCTAGGTCCATCTATGTTGTTAAAAATTATAAGATTTCATTTTTTTAATGGCTGAGTAATATTCCATTGTATAAATGAACCATAACTTCTTTATCCAGTCATCTTTTGATGGGCATTTAGGTTGCTTCCATATCTTGGCTATTGTAAATTTTGCTGCCATGAACATGGGGTGCATAGATCCTTATGAATTATTGTTTTGGTTTTCTTTGGATAAATACCCAGAAGTGCTATTGCTGGGTCAAAGGTATATCCATTTTTAATTTTTTGAGAAACCTCTAGACTGTTTTCCACAGTGGTTGTACCAATTTGAAATCCCACCAACAGTGTATGAGAGTTCCCTTTTCTTCACCTCCTTACCAACACTTGTTGTTCTTTGATTTATTGATGACAGCCATTCTGACAGGCATGAAGTGATATCTCATTGTGGTTTTGATTTGCATTTCTCTGAAGATTAGTGACCTTGAACATCTTTTCATTTGTATTGACCATCTGTAATTCCTCTTTGGAGAAATATCTGTTCAGGTCTTCTGCCCATTTTTTAATTCGATTATTTTTTTGTTGTTGAGTTGTATGAGTTCTTTATATATTTTGGATATTAACCTCATCACATGTATCATAAGTGAATATATTCTCCCAGTTAATCGGTTGTCTTTTTGTTTTGTCGATGTTTTTTTTTGCTGTACAAAAACTTTTATTTTGATGTAGTCCCCTTTGTTTATTTTTTGTTTACCTTGCCCGAGGAGATATGTCCAAAACTAGCAATATCAGAGAGATTACTATTTAAGTTTTCTTCTAGAGTTTTTGTGGTTTGGGGTCTTACATTTAAGTCATTAATCCATTTTGAGTCTATTCTTACATAGTATAAGAAGCTGATCCAATTTCTCATTCTCTCCCTCTCTCTCTCTCTTTCTCTCTCTCTCTCTCTCTCTCTGCACATATCCCCAATTTTCCAAGCACCACTGTATTTACCCCATTGTATAGTCTTACTTCCTTTGTCATATATTAAGTGAGCATATAGGCATGGATTTATTTCTGGGCTCTCTATTCTGCTCCATTGATCAATGAATTTATTTTTATGCCAGTACCATGCTGTTTTGATTATTGTACTCATTCTCTTATTTAATTTACTCTCCTTACTTGTGAAAGAAAGATATTTTAGAGAGATATTGAGACTCTGTTCAAGAAATGTTTACCATAATCAGATCTTGATATGGAGATGGTATGGATCCCATCCTCACAGTAATTAAATTCACTATTTCAAGTTAACAAACTTTTTAACGTCAATTGTAGGTATAGATCAGGGTAGTATTACATAAGCCAATAAATTTTGTATGTTCCCCTTAAGGAACTCATAGTCCAGTTGAGGAGAATATGTAAATACTTAACTATAATATGTAAAATGCCATTTAAATGGGAATGAAGTACTGTAGGAGAATATATGTGTGAACTAATTCTTCTGATAAAAAATAGTCTGGGAAAGGCACAGAAAAACTATGAAAACCAGTTAATTAGCTTAGGGGTCGGGGAGGTAGGGGAGAAGTTATTCCAAAGAGGTAGTATAGCCTAAATTCACATGGATTTCTGCTTTGGAGGAATTCTGAAAAGTCCATTATAAATTTTCTCCTATTATAGAGCAATACACACTTATAGAAAACAGGAACAACCATACAATTGAAAGAAGAAACAAAAATCATATGTTGTTCTATCAACCAGAAACTTTCATAATTAATATATTAGTACACTCCACACCAGTTTTTTCTATTTTTTTCTTACTTTTTGTTTGTTTTACTCCATTGTTATTAGAAAATATGTTTGTAGCTTATACTCTTCACTTAATATCAATAATGTTTTCCAATGTGTGATATGCTTTTAGTAAACATAATTGTTATTTAGTAAACATAATTGTCCTTTGAGGGTATAATTTTATTGACTGCATTATAGTCCTTTGTGTGGATAGATATGCTTTGATTTACTTAACTGTTCCCCTGTGTTTAACATTGGATGAATTACCCTGAGCTATGAAATTTGGGTTAATTCTAGTTTGGTAATAGTTATTTTGTCTGTAAAATCAAACTATTTGTTTCCAGTTTATGCTACTTAATTTTTAAAAAGTATATTAAGAAGCTACTAGGTGCTCAATAAATACTTGATTAATTAAATACTATATAAATTTTTTAATTCTTAGAAATTTTGTTTTAGTTTAAATTAATACAAAGTTATTTTTAAATAATTGCTTCACCATTAATAAAGTATGTACAAGCTTTTAAAATTAAAAATGTGAAACATTGTAAACTTTACAGAAGTGTTTGAAGCAAAAGTTGTTCTCCCACATCATTTTTTTTTTTTTTGGAGCATAGATTTGTGGTTTTTTGAGGTAATCAATTAACTGGCATTGATATTTCTCACTTTAAATTGCCATATTTCCCAAATTAGATCTGTAGAAATTTATCCTCAAGTCATTCGAGAATGAAAATATAACTGAAAAGAAAAACTGAATTACCTTCTCACTCAAATTTTGAGATGACATAAAAAAAAAATGAAATCTAAATTCAAATTAGTGTTTAGTCCCATAAAGTCTTAATGTGTGTTATCCAAAGACTCAAGTGATCTTGATTTAGAGGGATCCTGAGAACAAATGATTGGTTTGATAAAGAGCTTTGTTTTGTTGAGCGACATCTTAAAACATATCTCAAAAATTTAGTGTTTTATGCATTTTATTTTTAGAAGTAAAGAAATCTATATGTTGATATTAAAAATAAACATTTTAAGGTAGGAGCAAAGTGTTTCCATTTCTTTGGAATTTTGAAACAGCCCCCAGGAACTTATCCAGAGCATTCCCCTGGTGATGAATTTCCTCATTTCCTAGTGCCAAGTGAGACTGGACTGAATGGTAAGGCAAGATGCTCTGGTAGCCTGATAACTTTGTAATTTATTTCTATAAAGAAGACTGGGGTTTTCTTATAGACTGAGTAAATTCCATACTTTAAAAAATTTCTCCTTAATAGACTGAATGTCCCTTATTGTAGCACTCTATCACCAAGCTTCTGTGAAACCTAGATCAGCCTCTGAAATCAAATGGAATGTTTTCCATTATTGATTAGGCATAGAATCCACTTTGTTAAACTAGTTGAGGGTAATAAGAGACATTTGAGTCATTAATTGAGAAGATGACAGGTCTCTAAATGTGACTACTGTCTTTCACTGGGTCAGCTATTATTTATTCAGTAGAAGAGCCTTTCAGTTTAAAGGAATAAGGGAATTTTTTATATGATTGAAAAAAAGAATGGACATGTATTTGCAATTCTTAAATTAGATCAAGGGAGTTATATTGCTTGGTTAGAAAGTTATTGCTGAGAATAAGGTTTGACTCAAATTGAAGTAAATTTTACTTTAGGATCCTCCTGTAATTTTGACTCCCTGAAGCCCAATTTCATACTTTTTGATCTCTAGAGAGACGAGGGTCATGTGGAAAGGACAGCGAATCAACAATTAGGGTGGGAATACACTTTATGATTCACAGATTTGCCCTAGAAGTGAGTTCAGTCACATTCAGGGTTGATTCTTTTAAACGATGGTATCTGATTTCAAGTTATAAGTTGCTCTTCTGTAAACACCCAATCATGGTGCTCATGCTAATGAGATACACATGGCTGTCTTGCAGAGTCTCTTAGGTTGAATTGCTTTTAGTCTTTCTTTTAGGCTCAAAACAAAATTGTTTAATAAAATCCACATCTGCTGAACTTTCCAGATTATGAGCAAGTTTCAGCGAAAGTTTTCTCTTACTTCATCAGGAACGACAATCGAATGGTTAGAACCAAAGATACCTTTATCCAACCACTATAAAAATGGAGCTGACCAGCCTTTTGCAACTGAGCCGAGTAAGCCAGTGGCAGTCCCAGAAGAGCAATGTGTTGCAGAATCTGGACTGTTAGCAAGGGTAAGGTAATGTGAAAATATGGTTTTAGCATAAAAATTAGGAATCACTGAAAAGGGTCAGTTCTCTTTTCATTATCAGCATATGCAAGTCAACCAAACACCAGAGCAGCATTCTTGCAGACTTAACTGCATTGACTTTGGAAGCAGTCTATTGTATAAAACTTGTACATATTGTGTTTTCCAGGTTAAATTATGTGCTCTTTTTAGTTTGGGGTTAATTTTACTTGATAAAATGTATTTAAAAATTAAAATTTGCATGTTTTTTTTTCTAGAATATAGCTTATTTAATATAAGATTATTTCCATATTTACCTCTTACATTTTTTAATTTAACATTTACTAGATTACATTTACACATTTAAAAGTTTACTATTAAGTTTACTATTTTTTTATTGCACTTTACCAAATTAAAATTTAAAAGTGTTATTCTACTTAAAATAGCACACAGTCTTTTTTATAAAGTATTATTCATTCTGCATTTCTCAGAAGCTAAAGACTATTTTATTCTATTCATAGTTTCACCACTGTAGCAAATCATATTGGATTTTTTGCCTTTTGAGTTCACATCTGTTACTTTTATGATTATCATAATCATATAACTAGTTTTATTTTAAGCTCCTTTTACTTGATACTTCTCATAGGTAATTTTCTATGTTATTCTGGCCTATATAATTAATATTTTAAATGTTTAAATAGGCTATTGAATCTCCAGGTTGTTATTTTTTGTTATTATAAGTAGCACTGTATCATCTCGTTTACTGTGTTTTTTTCTTCCCCTTTATTTGGATTATATATCTTCAGGTGATATTCTCAAGTAGAATTAGTGAGTCAAGAGTAATACATAGTTTATGGTTATTTATAGTTTAGCCAATTATTTCTTAAATATGACACAGATATCCAAAGCTGGCAAAGACCTTAATGAGGCAGGTAATAGCAGCAGAGTGGGCAGAGGAGAAAGAAAAAAAAAGTATATAATGCTTTTTTTCTATAGATTTTTGACTAACTCATTTGTGGAATCAATCAGTTAGTAAATATATTAAGCTATCTAGTATATGACAAGTCCAATGTTAAGAATTAGATGACAGAAAAATAGAAGACAGTTCTTTCACTGAAGAGAGTTAGAATCACACACATATACAACGAAACAATGAGATGATAATGTGAAGCAGTATTTTTTTTCCATCTTGATTGGTATTGTTTAGAGACTGTTGGGATATGGGCATTTAAAGAAAGAGATGTACTGAGTAGACTGGATAAGGAATGCTTTGAAGAGAAAGTGGAATTGGAATTGACCTTTGAAAGGAGATGAGATTTGAAGAGAAGAGTAGTGAGGGAATCTCAAAAGATGGGAGCATAACACAACCAGGGATATTGAGGCTTATTGCTTGCCTAATAATTTTGAAGCCAGATCTTGTCATTTGCCAATATGTGGATCAACTAACCACTATTGGCTTCAATTTCCTCATCTGTAAAGCAGGAATATCTTATAATATTGTTATAATATCTTATAATATTGTTATGAAGATAAAATGAATTTAGTAGAGCACCTGGTTTATAAAAAATGATCACATGGTTGTTGGATTTTACAAATTCCAGATGACTGTTTATATTGTATTCTATGTGGAATGATAATCCCTGGAGCAGTGCTCTACAGTATACAGTACAAACTGTGTCCCCAAGGAACATAAAAATCATGCAGAAGAATTTAGTCTTAATGGATAGGTAATAAGGTCATGAGCAAGGGGAGGGATGGGATATATTTAAGAAGATTGGTATATGACATGACTTGGAATTGAAGTGTAGGTAGAAAGCTGTAGAAGTAGAAATGAAGACAAATGAATTGGTAATGTGCATTTCAAATGAAAAATTAGTTGGACTTGTGATAAACTGGATAAAGGGTTGGATCAGAGATGACTCCAAGTTTTTGAGCCTAAGAAAACTAGATAAAATTGTTGTGCCATTTACAAAGCTAGGAAAATTAGAAAGTTTTTTTGAGAGAAAGAGTTTAGTATGGTTTATGACCATGTCGTTTTTATGTGAGAAGAGGATATATGATTGTATAGAAAAAAGAATTGGAAACAAAGAGACTAAAGCTTTGGAGAGAGATCAGGACTAGAGATATAATTTGCTGGTGAAAAATTACAAACTGTAGGTCATATACTTCATCTTCATATTTCTAAATGAGAATACAAAGCATATTGGAGGTCAGGATAGAGGGGTACAGCAATAGGGAGGAGAGGATTACTATATTTTCAAATCCTTTGAAGCAGTGAGTCCGCCAAGTATGTCACATAGTATATGCAGAAAAAAATAAACGCATAAGTTGCTAGGCATTAGACTCCACTCAAGTATACCAGAATGGACCTGAATTTAAAATTTTTTTTCATATTTTTTTGTGAAATATGAATGTTAATGCAAGCAGGATACATTCATTATAGTAGTGGAGATTTTTCTGTTGGGTGATGGAGGAAATAAATGCCAGTGAGGCTAGAATGAAGCCCATGCTTCCATTGTGCCCAAGTCAGAGATGGAACACCACCCCCATGAAAACATGGAAAGTGACATCTGCTAAGGTTCTATAGAATCTTGGGATTTGAAAATTTTTTTGTTATTCAAGTAGAAATAAATAAGAAATTATGTTTCTCATAACCAATTATTTGGAGCTAAGACCCTATTGAAATGAAAATAAACATTTTCATTTTTCCAATGGGTTGTTTTATTGATTGATTAATTGATTAATTAATTGATTGAAGAGCTACAAGAGAACATTTCGTGGCATTAAGATGGCATGATGAACTACAGTATTTTTATACCTGTACCTAGAATTCCCTTTAATCCCAAGGTTTCTTCTTTGACAGCTCCAGGAATGAATGAGTAAATTTAGATTATAGTAAATTTGACATGTACAGTCACTTTAAAAATTTACTTTTATAGTTTTAGCTTAAAAATAGTGCAAATATTTAAGTCTCAAAACATCTCGAACTTAAATTGTAGGTAGTGGTGGTTTTCCTGGGCCTACAAAGCCAAAGATTTGGATAAAATATTTTTCACTCAAAAATAAAAATTTTTTCACTCTTTTTGAAAAAATATTTTTGCAAAATACATATGTTTTATATGTGGTACATATGGCAAAAACACAATATATTCAATGGCAGCAATAATGTGTTCACTGAAGGAAATCTATGGAGGTTATATTTTCAGAAAGATTTTTGTTCATTTACAGATTCATTTAGGTCCAGCATAAATGCCTTCAAGTCTCTTGTTTATACTTTTATTCTTAATGGATATAAATAAGCATTTGTAACAATAGACTTGTTTTACATCAAGGAACCTGAAGAAATAAATGCAGATGATGAGGTGGAGGATACTTACGACAACAAGGAGGATGACCTGGGAGCTGTGGAAGAGCAACGCAGTGTTATCCTACATCTCTTGTCACAGCTCAAACTGGGCATGGATTTAACAAGAGTAAGTAGTGGGATAAACTGTAATCGTTAATTTTGTCAGGGCTTTTTATTCTTTATTTCTTAGTCTCTTGATCAGCATTTCTAATTTTAATAAATATATTTCTTATTTTCAAAAAAAATGCCAACAGGAATTTGCATAGCAAATAAAGATCTACAGTCTTCCCACTTCTGTACAAAACTAAAGGGGTCTATTGGTAGAACTGGAAAGATATAATCCCACAAAATCATGAAAGACATTTATATTTCTACTTTACTCTTAATTTACCATGTTAGATAGTACATTTTGAATGTTATCTGTAATAGAGGTCAGCAGATATTTTCTGTAAAGGGACAAAAAGTAAATATTTCTGCTATATGAGCACAAGTCT
Organism: Macroglossus sobrinus; assembly: GCA_004027375.1. Taxonomy (NCBI): domain Eukaryota; kingdom Metazoa; phylum Chordata; class Mammalia; order Chiroptera; family Pteropodidae; genus Macroglossus; species Macroglossus sobrinus. The sequence continues at coordinate 74,845 of PVKZ01004441.1, forward strand.
TTGTTGGAACTATTCAGCTCTGCCGTTGTAGTATGAAATTAGCCATAGATAATATGTTAGATTAGACATGGCTGTGTATCAGCAGAACTTTATTTACAAGAACAGGTGGCCAGATTTGGCCCAAAGGCCATAGTTTGCAGACTGTATCAAATCAACACAATGTATACTTTAAATATCTTATAGTTTTGTCAGTTATACCTCAGTAAAACTGAGGAGGGGAAATGTGTTCTGAAGACCAGCAGCATCTCTGTCGCCTGAGAACTTGTTAGAAATGCAGAATCTTAGCTCATAATCCCAGATTTAGGAGATCAGAATCTGCATTTTAATAAGATTTCTATGTGGCTTATATATACATTAAAATTTGATTACCACTGATCTATAGTTTTTAATTTTAAGCCAATCTTCTCCACTCCTAGTTTATTTAACTAATCCCTTAATTTGTGTTTAATAATCTATGACATTAATTTAAAAAGCCAATCAGGTTCAAAACCTGTATATGTTAAATATTTACTATTGTGAGATTATGTACTTTGAATTACTACTGACACTACTTTGCATTAGTATGGGATTTCAAAATTGAATTTAGGAAGTGTGTTTCAAGTTGAGGTTTTTGATGCCAGCGAAGATGGTGAAAGTATAGATTAAAAGGTTGTTTGATTCCAATGAATTATTCACCTGAATATATAATTTAAATAGAAAGCATATTGCATTTTGCATTCACTTGGAAGCATTCAGAATCAAAAACAATTTTTTCTTTACTTAGGCGTAGGAGGATTTAAAATTGAGGAGTTTTCTTCTAGTTGTTAGATGAGATGCTCCCTGATTCATGCTTAATAAAGCCAGTTAGATCTTAAATAAATAAATTGAATTAATAATTAAGAAACAGGTATTTTAGGAATTAATAAAGGAACCCATTAATATTTCAACTTGATACTAGAAATATTTTCATTTTAGTGGTTCAGAAAAGACAATTAGTTGTAAAATTCATTTAAATGAATAGTCATTTAAGGGATTTGTTTGATTATTATGGTATTGCTGTCTCTCAGTAGATTTAGCTTTATAAGGCCTAAATATAGTGTTTGGGTTTATGAGGCATAAGAACATTTGAAAAGAATGTGCTGTGATAGTAATCCAGATGGTAAAGCTCACTCTTGGCATGAATCACGATATATAATACAGTTTTTCCACATTTGTGTGTTGTTAATTAAAAAGATATATACATATATTTTTTTACATTTACATATAATCATTAACATTAACCATTCACAAGTTATGAACATTTGCATAACACTTAAAAGAATGGTGCTTTCTGAGCAACATTAAAGAACCTGGTGATTAAACTACAGTCACAGCCACCTCCTATGAATAATAACTCTGATACAAACAATATTCATTAAGCTCTCATGTTCCAGACAGTGGATAAGTGTTGGGACCATGGCAACAAAGAAGACAGCCGTGTCCCCAATCTGCTTGTTGTGAATAAGTAACATACATTTTCTCCACTGTTCATTTTGTTCCTTTTTAAATAATACTTTGAATTTAGTATAATTGAACACTTTATAGAAAATTTTAGAAAATAAAAGGAAAAAATCTATAGTTTCACAGCCTTAGTACAACTCTCACTTTCCGAAATTCCCTTCCAGTCTTTCCTCGTGTAATTTTAGTTTATATCTATTTTTGTTATGTTTCCTTTTTTTCAGTTAATATCTTTGTGAAATGTATTATACACATAGAAGACTGAATAGAATGCATATAAACATTTCAAAGAATAGTAGTAAAATGAATACTCATGTACTCACAGCTCAGAATAAATTATAGCATATTGTCAGAATTTGTAAGTACTCTGAGTGCCCATCCTGTGTGTAGTCCCCTACTTTTTCATAGGTGCAACCACTTACTTGACTTTTGTGTTAATCATCCCCCTACTTTTCTTTAGTCATATTACCTGCATATATACCCCACAGCAATGTTACTTAGTTTAGAAAAAAGTGAATAGCCCACACAAGCTTAGCTATGTAAGGAAAGGGCTATATTGACATTTATAGAAGAAGATAAGCAGTCTCTGGCTTCAGCTTTTTATAAATTATTGAGAAAATTTAGAAGAGCCCTTTCTGAAGAAATCAGAAAGCATAGTCGTGAACAAGTCCTATGAAATATTCAGCTCATGGAGTTAGTGTTTGGTATGGGCAAGATGTTGGGCATTCAGCAGGAGTGTAGGCAGAGGGAGTGAGCTCAGTATTTTCTGCTTCTAAGCCAAATTGTGACCTATCTCCATCTCTCAGCCATAAATTGAAGCCACTGTAACATATCTGTGGGTGAAATGAGTGTCTTCAGCCAATCCAGATAGCAGTGACATATCTTGGTATAGGATTCTTTTTATTCATTGTCTCCAGGCATTTGGTGGGCCTTTGCAATATGACAAATCATATTTTCAGTTCTCTGAAATCTTCTTTAATTATTTTGTTGATGTTTTTTCTCTATTTTTTTTTTCCTGTTCTCTATGAAACACTTATTACATGGCTTTTGGACTTCCTGGTCCACTATTTCTCTTTTCTCTCCATTTGGGAAGGCTTTCATTCCCTTTTAATCATGCTTTTAAATTTTTTAAAAATTTTATTTATATATAGTTGATAAAAGCATGCTTATCTTCAGATACTTTTTTTTTTGTGACTTTGTTTTTATTGCCCATCTAGAATGATATATTTTCAGAGAAATAGAATAGTATCTACAGGTAAATAGTGTCTATTGGCTTAAAATTTCCTCCTTTGGTTGATTTTGTTGTTGTTATTGTTTTAGGTGGTGCTTCCTACATTTATCCTAGAGAAGCGTTCCTTGCTGGAAATGTATGCAGACTTTATGTCTCATCCAGACCTATTTATAGCCATCACTAATGGAGCCACAGCTGAGGACAGAATGATTCGTTTTGTTGAATACTACCTCACCTCATTTCATGAAGGCCGTAAGGGAGCCATTGCTAAGAAACCGTACAATCCTATCATTGGAGAAACATTTCACTGTTCCTGGAGAATGCCAAAAAGCGAGGTAGCATCCAGTGTTAACATCAACTCTTCCACTCAGGCAATCACAAATCATGCTCCTCTATCAGAGGAGGCTTTGAGCCAAGTGGGATCAGACAGTTATACAGTCAGATTTGTTGCTGAGCAGGTTTCCCATCATCCTCCAGTCTCAGGATTTTATGCAGAATGTGCAGAGAGGAAGATGTGTGTAAATGCACATGTCTGGACTAAGAGCAAATTCTTAGGCATGTCGATAGGTGTGACAATGGTTGGAGAAGGTAAGTAGAAAAAATGTTTTTCAATTAATATCAAACTATAATCTTAAATTTTTTGAAGCTAGATAAATATTAATTATAAATTTGAAATGTCCATACTACTTTTCCCCTTAATTCCTAGTATGTTGCAGAATGCTGGTAAGGGTGAGGGGCGTAGCTATGAAAAAATATAATTCTCTTTTTACATGATTTTTTAATGATTGTAAATGTAAAATATTTTTATTGTAGAAAATTTGGAAAACCTAGAAAAGTATCCAGGAGAAAATAAAACCATCTCCAATCCTTCCATCCAGAGATAGATAGATTTAGCTAGTATTTTGTTTTTTTCTGTGTGTATATGTTCGTACTTTTATTTTAGTTTTATGAAATTGGGAATAATTCTATATAATTTTGTGTCCAACTTTTTTACATTGAATATTTATTTTCCAATGTCATTGATAATACTTCAAAAAATGTTTTTGTAATATTTTTTATTAATATATTCATATTTATAAGGATATATTCACAGAATATTTAAAATACATTGCCAAACTTTAATTCTACTTTGGAGAAGATTATAAAAGAATAATTTAAGGAAATACAGTGTTTTTTTGGCCAAGAATACAAAAAATGTCAACAACAAAAAAACTTCGACAGAAATCATTGTGGAGTTAAATGTAAATATAATGGCAGGGGAAAAAAACTACCATTTTAATACTAAAGGAACACTCTTGTGCATAGAATAATTTTTTCTGAATGTAAATTTAACAGTGTAAGCATGGGATAATTAATCCTATGACTAATGATTGAGTTTGTGTTATTGTAGCTGTAAAGAGAATATTTTATCCCCTTTTCAGTTTGTCCTATTTTTAACATCTGTTATGATGAATCTTACCAATTTCCAAGTAATGTTTCAAACTAATCAAAACTTTTATAACATCAGAAAATATTTCATTAGTTTTAAAAATGTTTACCACCTTCAGTTATAAGCTTTTAACATTAGCCCTGAGCTCTTCATAAATCAGTATATTTTATAGATGAAAAAACTGAAGTCTAGAGGTAATGGGACGTGTCCAGGGTCATAAAGATTAAGGCATAGCCAGAAGGAGGCATAGAACCTCATTCTTTGACACACTCTCTCCAATGACAGTTATGTTACAGCTCATAGAACAGAAGGAATCTGGTAGTGGTAGTTTGTCCTGCTCCAAGAAGGAAAATACCTCAAGAAATGAGGAAAAGCATTAATATCTTTTACCACACTTTAATCGTGGAGAAAGTATATAATAGTTCATTTTTTATTAAGTCATAATTATATATTTATGGATTGCCTTTTAGAAATTAAATTACTGTTGGTACCATAAACAGAAAGAAAATAAACCAGGGAATACGACTTAAGACAATTCATTTTGCTCCTATTAGTAGCCATATTTTTTATCTAATAGCGGGGAATTCTCTTTAATTATTAAATAAATGAGATTTTAGAGTTATTTGAATCTCAGTTGTTTTAACTAGTCTATTATCACAAATATTCAAAACAGTTGTATATTTCTTCAATTCTGAAATTCCATAATATATTCTACTAATGTTAAATATATTCTTAGAAATCAAAGATCATGAACCCATTTTTTTAAGATCATGTTTTTAGAAAATAATAATATACCTTTTCCAGCTTAGAATTAATCAAGTTCTTATTAACACTTGAAGTATACCCCAATATGTTATCTTTATGCCTTCTGACATTTCCCATTATATATAAATATATTATAGGCAGAACTATATTGCCAATAAAATGGCTCCATAATTCTTGCTTTATTGTCGCCCTTACCAAAGGCTGTGAAGGCCAATACAAAAAAAAAGTTGGTATTGCTTTATGTAGACTACTTTAGAATCTCAGTTTGTTTTATTTGCTTTTTCTAAAAATTAACCATTAAAACATTTATCATAACTCTTGCCTCTATTTGTGAATATTAAGAACAGAGTGCTTAATGAACATTCTTTAAGAGAGAGATACCGTATTATTTGGACCAGTAGTACAAATCCAGTTCAGTATTTGTTTTGAATGTGAAGCAGTTAAAAAGCTTAGATTAGTAATGTAGCTAGCTGAAGCATCCCCTTAGTGTCTCAGATATTTAGTATAGATCAACTATACATTAATATAATTCCCTTTTTATGTTTTTTAAAACCTTTAATATAACACCACCCAATATGTAACAAGCCCTATTAGAATAATGTTTGCTTGAAAACTACCTTTTCTACCTCTTCTGCTTTACTGTAAATATTTCAGAATTTTGCAAACAAAATTATTATGACCTTAATTTTATCATAAAATTACTTTTTTTAAATATACATAAAATAGAATGAAGAACACTTTTTTTTTTCTTTTATCAGACTGTCTGATATTAAGGTCTGTGACTATATAACATTAAACATTTAGTTATTCCCTATCTGCTGAAAAAGTTATTAGTACTAACTGATGATCAGATCTTGACATGGTAGAATATATTATGCCTTAATCTCTGACTTAAGGTTTTATTTTATTTTTAAGCATGTTAGAGGGAACTCTTGAACTGTTTTCACCATAACATTTTCTGATTCCACGATCCCTAAGGGATAGTAAGGACATAGTGATAGTAACCTTGGTTCACTTTTACCAGGAATTGTCAAATACAGTTGTAAATGAAGCCAATTTCATCCAAAGCTAAATAAAAATTAAGTGAAATTATGATGTTTATTTACTAGACAGGAGAAAACAATATAGATTTTTCATAGCTGTCTTTTTAAGATATTAACAGTCTTCATGTTTTCACATTCAGGTATCCTCAGTCTTTTGGAACATGGAGAAGAGTACACATTTTCTCTCCCTTGTGCTTATGCCCGGTCAATTTTAACGGTTCCTTGGGTAGAACTGGGTGGCAAAGTCAGTGTCAACTGTGTAAAAACTGGATATTCAGCAAGCATCACTTTTCACACTAAGCCATTTTATGGTGGCAAATTACACCGGTAAGAACATTTTAATGATACCTGGCTTTTATTCTATCAGCCTAATATTTTATTATAGTGCCTATTCTTTCTCTGGTTTATGTGAAATGGGATTGGATTTTTATTCGTATCTATTTTTGTTTAATTCATCTTTCAAAGCATTCTGGAAATCATGATGTGCTTTTATTTTTTTATTTTTTATTTATTTTTTAGTGGTGGAAGATGGTCAAAGTTTATTAGGTTGTAAGAAATTAAAGGGAAAATAGATTTCAATATACGAAAATTTCAGTTTCTGTGGTAGCTTTTATGTGCAGATCCCACACTCAGACATGCTGGTGTGTAGTTTGGGTGTTTTTTGTTGAGTTTTAGATGTTCAGCTTATTGTTGTTTAAAGAGGAAAGATCTGGGGATGTCTCTTACTCCGCCCTGTTTCTCCAAACTCCTCATCATGATATGCTTTTAAAAACAGTGACATATCTATCTAGCCTTAAAATTTTTTTCTGGTTAACTAGCTAATGTGATGTGGAATAGAATTTATAACAGATGAATATGCAGCCTCTGGCCCAATTTCTGCCTTTAAAGGGATTCAGACTTGTATCCAGACCTCCATGGAGGCAGCTGTTGCTACAAGTTAGGGTGAAAAATATATCTAGTCATAAGAAATAGTTCAAGAAGTACAATGATGGAAGCCACTGTCTTTAGGCACCAATATTAAATGGTGACTTTGTTCTAATTCCATCTAAGAAATAGCCAGTTACTATACTCCTTTCATGGCTTATTGGTCTCTTCAGCACTTGTACAGATCATCTAAACTATATAAAGACATGGGATTCTCAATAGGATACTGACTTTTTCCTAAACTTTTGATGTCTATTCTGACTATTCCTGAACTAGGGTTAGTGTTCTTTTTCTATTAAGTTTTTATTGAAGAATAACACATATAGAAGTATACAAGGTCATTTAACTTTGTGAAAATTTGAGCACTTTTATTTAGACATGGAACATTACTGGCATCCCAGAGGCCTTCTTCATGCCCTGTTATAGTCATACACACACACACACACACACACACACACACTCACTCACTCTCTCTCTCTCTTTCTCTCTCTCTCTTAGATTAACCACTTATATCCTTCTCATTTAAGGTAGCCACTATACTGATTTCTAATACCGTAGATGAGTTTTGCCTGTTTTTGTAGTGTATATAAATGAAATAATACACTGTGTGTTCTTTATACCTGACTTATTTTGCTCAACATTATGTTTTTGAGATTCATCCATGTAAAATTACAGTTTATTCTCCTTACTGACTATTTTCCATTCTACAACTATGCCACAATTCATTTATTCATTCTAATATTGATGAGCATCTTGGCAGTTTCCAGTTTTTGGGCTATTATAAATAGTGCTGTTAGATCATTGTTTGGTAAATGTATGTATTAATTTCTTTTGTAGATACTTAGGAGTAGAATTGCTGGGTTGTAAGATACGAAGTTGAACTTTATTAGAAACTGCCAAACAGTTTTCTTAATTGATTATACCAAAATACACTCCCTCCAGTCATGTATGAGACTTTCAATTACATATTTTACTTCTCCACTTGATGACTAGTACTCAGCAACTTTAGAAGTGGAAATAAAGGTTTATTGGTTCTCAGGCATTGAGTGGGCCTTTAAAAATACGGATTTCAAAACATCGAAGCAGAGAATTAAAATCAAAACAAATCACCCAAACAGACAATAGACATTGTCAGAATAGTCACCTTTTACCCTTAGAGACACTATTAGTATGGTTCGCACTTTGTTTTTATGTGCTTCTACTTCATAGTCATGATAGGATTCAAACCTTAAAATTAGAAGGGACTTTAGAAGTCACTACACCAACATTTACTAGATACATAAATCCCTTTGCAGCGTGCCTGATAAATGATTGTTCACCATGTACAGTAACATTATTATTAGCACAGAATTCAGTGGGTGAGGCAGCCCACTCCATTTTCAGACTTCCTTTATTTATATGAAGTTAGAGCTGAAATCTACATCTCTGTAACATTCTTGCATTGGTGAAACCATTTTTCAAAGTATGTAATTGAGTAAAATTCTTTGGGGAAAACAACTATAGTGATAAATTTTCCAAATCCAGTACTTTTTATTGTCAATATTGATGTACTTTCTAGTGGCTTTTTTGTTTGTTTGTTTGTTTGTTTTCTCTTAAGCATTATTTTCTGGAAAATAAACATGGAACAATTTTAGTTTGTTTCTTTGTTTCTTTGTTCCTTCCTTCCTTTCTTGTCTTTCCTTTCCTTTCCTTCCCTTCCCTCCACTC
>PVKZ01004442.1:0-82147 GCA_004027375.1 Macroglossus sobrinus
TTATATCAAAGGGAATATGAAAGTCTGCTGTGAAGTTACTTTTCTCAAGGTCAAGCTGTATATACTATTTACAAAACATTTTTCCACCAAAAATTAATGAATCAGAATAGACACTGCATTTGCTCTCACATTTTTAAGGTATAAATTGTAAGTGTCCCAGGAATTGATACTTCCTTTGTCATTTTGTTATACTATATTGGTTAATACATGTGTTATATGTATGTATGTATGTATGTATACATGACAAAGTCAAGAAAACAAATAGTTTCTAGTTAAGCTTTATTGACTAACATCTTATTTGACTGAAATCTCAAAATAGATTCTTGGTGATTGACATTGAAACACACAGAGAACATCCATCTGTGAGGATAGTGTAAACATTAGGGCCAAAAAAACAAAGCAGATCATCTATCTCATTTTGCTTACTTAAAAAAAAAAACACTCTGAACACTAGCCCTTTATATTTCAACACAATGAGAGTGAGAAAAAGTTTGCTCAAAAAGAACAGGCTATGCAGAAAAAAAATGCAGACACAAAAGAGCCAAGAAGCTTTGTCTCTGGACCAGTACAGTGGTGAATTTCAATCTGCCCTGGACCATTAGGACAGAAGGATGGCACACAAGTTCCAGTCTTTTGTACTTCTTGGGTCTCACTGAAGAAAAAGTCTATGAGACAATGATACAGGAAAGCTGGGGGTTTAGAAAGAGAGAGGGAGAGGAAGAGGATTGGGGCAAGGAGGAGGGAGAGATAAAGAGAGAGGTGCTGAGCATTCTTAGGAAGGCAGCCTAACCTGGAGAGATGAAATCTTCTCATTTCTCCAGCTTTCTAGGAAAAACAAACAACAAGAACAACAACAATAAAAATACATGTTTCATCCTAGAGACCATTTGAAAGGCTAACCATGGTACTTGTATAATTCAGAGAATTACTCTTACCTACTTTGGAGTAGTACTAAGAAAGAATTTGGCATAGGAGGAAAGTTGTTCCTTCCTCCCACTAAAAGTTCACAAGTTATCACAGAAATATCTGCAAAGTCTTGAGGTGGTTTGGAGCAGGAAGGAATAATAAATTAACTTTGTGTGTTAGGATCAAGAAAAGCTTCAACAAGGAAGTAATATTTCATGATAGGCATCCCTAACACTTCCAAAGATAACCTGGAACAACTCTGATTATCTCAGCAAGCAGATCCTAAAACCATCTCGGTGAACCTATTTATTAGCTTACTTGTACTGTAGTATATGATAACTTTTGCATTACCTTAGGATTAGCCCATATGAAAGCAAGTTAATTAAATAATAAAAGTTACAGCAATTTGATCTGAATAATGTTACATAGCTGATGTGTGCTATCTTTTTCTTTTTATTTAATTAAAAATCTTCACAATTGCTCAAGTATAGTTGTATATACTGCTAATTAGAAAATCCCAGTTTCAGTCTAACATCTACCCTTCTAGGTTTGGAAATTGGTTAGGTCATATCATTTCTCTGGGCTTGCTTCTTCTTCACAAGATTGTGATCATCAAATCAAATAAAAAAAGATACTATTTTATAGCCCCATAAGCTAACAATATTAATAGGAAGGTGTAAAATTTTTACACCTTCTTTCCAAATTTTTAATCATTAAGAAATTATAGAATGTTAAGAAAATATGTAAAAAAAAGATATTTAGCAAAGTTATTTGAAAATATATAAGATTAGAAATATACTAGTTTCAACTCTGTCTTAATATATATTAAATGTCTATTTCCATTACTCACATTTCATTTATTAAATAAGTATAATCTCATATTCTAGCTCTGTTACCTTTAGGGTGATCTAAAATTCATTGTACCCCAGTAGCACTGTGGGGTACCTCAGTTCTTTTTGCTAATTCAGTAAAGAATAACAGATAAGTGAGGTTTAGGAAAAGAATTATTAAAGTATGTTTTAAGGAAGAAGCTAGTCATGCTCAAAAGGGCTATAACTGTGTAGAAACAAAAGGTATGATTAAAGTATGCTCCAAGGGAGAGACAGGTTATGGCAAAGAGAGCTGTAACCTCATGGATAGTTGGAGGTCTGTGATATATTAGGGCCATGATGGGAGGTTACAAGGGTGGTCCTAGATGATTGGCACTTGAGGTCATTTTGACTATTATATAACTCTCTGCTTACTGCACATGCAGTTGCCAAGAATTCGGTCTATTATAATTAGAGTCATGAACTTCTGAGCATAGGCATGATGTTATAATGATGGTATAATGAGGCTGAAGTAAGAATGTTGGTGTAGGACTGACTGTGCATACTCTGGTGACCAGATTTAACCAGCTATTGGTTTATGTGTCTTCATTCCTCTGTTCCTCAGGATGCAGGGGTTTTTATAACTATAAAATTAGTGTTTCAGGGAGGCATTTGGGCAGGGCCTTTATTCCTTTGTTCCCCATCCCTCATGTCTACCTAACTACTTAATGAGTCAAAGTAATGGAAAAGGAGAATAACAGAGAATATCCACTACGATTGCATTTTCAGCAAAATCTCATGAAATATACAATTCCACATACTGTGACTTTTATTTTTATTGTTTTTTGACTTACAATTTTGATTGTATTTTGCACAAATATTTTTAATTTAATAGTTATTTTTAAAGAGGAGGAAGATGTTTAAATAACTAGGAGCAGCTCATAAAAATTGAGTATAATGGTATATTAGAAATAATTACAAAATTATAATGATTTCTATGTTGATAATTTACGATAATTTTCAGCAAAAAATAAGATTTATAATTTATTTTTATTAAGCTAAAGCATATTCTAGCAATAAAGCTATAAATCTAAATATTAAAAAGCATAATGTTTCTATACCATCCATAATTTGAAATAAACAAATAAACAAAAAACAGCCCTCTCATTTTATAAGAAGCTTAGAAGTGTTTAAAAATCAAATGGACTCCCAGTTTCTCATTCCACATAAGGAGCTTAGAAGTCACCACTCTGTCCTACTTAGCAACAAGTAAAAAGCTGAACAGAATGAAAAATCAACAATTCTTCTAAGATTTATGAGTGAGGAGGATGCAGGGCAACTCACTGCCCCCAAGGTTGGAGATAGCGAATACAGAGAATCATTGCTTACTGAGATGAATGTTAACTTCCACAGGAACTAGTGCCAGAGTAGGAAAACCTGAACATATTTGACAAATTACTAAAGTCTCAGGGTGGAGAACAGTGAGAATTAAAAACTCCAGGGGACTCAGTCAAATGGGCTCCCACAATTTTGTGAGATTTACTTCCAAGAGCTTGACCAGATTCTCACAGTAAATCTCTCTCTCTCGCTCTCTCTCTCTCTCTCTCTCTCTCTCTCTCTCTCTCTCTCTCTCTCACACACACACACACACACACACACACACACACACACACACACAATCCCTTGATGCTTCTGACAGAGGATGAAGAAAGGAATCACTTTGAGATATGTCTGAGCAAGGCCTATGCTCTGGGAGAAATGTGTTGATCCATGTCAATCTGCTGCCAGGCTATTATCAAAGCAGAAGAGACCAGGGGCAAGGAAAACCCTTACCTTTAGCCCACTGTCGCCTTCCATGTGGGAGAAGGAAAATACCATCTTCAGCCCACTTTAGCCATCCTGTCTCAACTAAGAAAAGAAAAGACTGAAAACCTGTGAAGTTCACAGTCCAAAGGCGCAGGTTTGCTAAAAGTCTGAAGTCTAATCACATGACTACAGGATGGTCCCCTTTCTCTACACCTCACCACCACATTACTAAAGATCTATTTAAGCAGTTTATTTTGCCTAGTATTACATGTCCTGCTATTAGGAAAAATTACAAGTATATTAAAAGACAAAAAACATAATTTGAAGAGACAGATGACCATTTCAATTAACACCCACATACAGAAGACTGATGTGGGCCTCATACCGGTGCAAGCATGGTGGTCAAGCTAATCATAGCCTCATTATCCTTGAGCTGATGCATCTTTAACTAAAGTACTTAGAATTCAAGTCACCTAAAATCTTCATTAGCCAGTTATAATACGTATAGAACAGCAGAAATATTTAGTCATTGTATCAGTTTGCTTAGGCTGCTGTAATGATATACCACAAACCAGCTGGCTTAAACAACAGAAATTTATTATCTCAGTTGTGAAGACTAGAAAATCTGAGATCAGTATGTTGGCAGGGTTGATATCTCTGAGGAATGTAAGGCAAAATCTGTTTCATCCCTCTCTTCTAGCTTCTGGTGGTTTGCTGGCAAGCTTTGTCACTCCTCACTTGTAATTGACATTCTCATTGTGTCTTCATGTCATCTTTCTGTCTCTTTTTAATGTAGCATTCTTTTTATAAGGACACTAGTCACACTGATCACCAAGCCACCTTACTCCAATGTGATCTCATCTTAATCCATTACACAACTGTAATGACCCTATTCTGAGGTAATGGGGGCTGGGACTTCAATATATGAATTTTAAGAAAGCACAATTTAAATCATAATAGTCATCTTCACCAGCAACTTCTCACTCAACATCTATTTAAGTTAGCAGAATAGACCCAATTTACTTACATCATCTAAGCCTAAATTAACAGTTAAGAAATCATTTTTGCATTAACTTCCACCAATGTGTGTGAGTAAATATGTCTATGTATATACACACGTATACATATACACACATATATGTGTATAAATATAATACACTACATAAAAACATTATCTATTTCTTTTCCTAACCTTAAGAAAACTGCTAGTGTGCTCTTTTAGTATTTTTTTACTAGAGGATACAGTGATCATCATGTAAATAAACAATAAAAAATAAATTAAAAATTAAAAAAAGAGAAAATCTACTCGGGGGCAATCTACTATTTAGTCACTACAAATAGGCATACTTGTAATTTTCAGATTTTAATATGATAAATACAGTTTTTGTACTAATAGCTAAGATTTATTTTCTATGTAATTATAATAAAATCTATCATTTTGCAAATAGAAGAGCTCATTAACAGCATTCACTCTACTGTCTTTCCAGATATATTAACTCTGGAGCACTTAAAAACCTTAGTTATGAAAATTAAAACATATTAAGCAATAATTTATTCCTGGACTCATAAAGTCATTTGATGACTTGTCCTTCGGAACATATTTATTAGCAATAAAGAATATACCCAAATACCAACTCCTAGTTACCTATAATACCAATGTAATTATTAACAGATAACGTTAAGAAAAAAATTTAATCTACCAATGACAAAATTAGGCTGTTGTGGTTATTTCATTCACAGGTGCAAAGATACAAATACAAATGAAGTAAGAATGTGAATTTCTAAACCTTAAAATTGGTTTTCCATATTAAAAGAGCCCAAGTGTCCTACAGGATTCAGTTCAAGGTTCATGTGTTTACTCAGTCTATTGCTTGAGGGAGTGTGGAAGGAGAAAATTTATTTGAGAAGAAAATTAGATAATCATTTGGGGGAGTTGATTGAATGCTGACAAAGTGTCAGCAAGTTGCTTCCTTAATTTATGGCTTTAATCATAGGGAGTTGGCCAGAGCTGGGAAATGTGCACATACTTTAACCAATATGCCAAGTTTCACAGGGCTTAACATTAAACTTTCCTCAACTGAAATATTAATACCATATTTAAAGTTCAGTCATTCATTCATTCATCCATTAAATAATTATTGAACATGTTCTGTGTACAATGCTTTGAAGAGCTGGTTGCCCTGCAGTTTAATAATATGGTAGCAGTGCATAGCAGGAGCTTTTATTCTGAAGGACTTCAAGGAAGGCTTTCCAGAGAAAATTATACCTATGAAAAGTTTAAAAGGATGATTAGGAATTAGTCAGATAAAGTCAGTTGGTATAGGGGAGAAAATTTTGGATGGTTGAGATAAGGAAGTGGATGTTTCAGGCAGAGAAAATAGCATATAAAGATCTAGAGTAAGCAAGAATATGGCATATTTTGATTAAGGCCACCTGGCACGTAGAATGTGAAGTGGAATATGATGCAGTAGGCTTACATAGCATTTTAGCCATGTTAAGAAAATTAGAATGCACAGCATTTGACATGGGAAGCTATTGAGAAGTTTACTTATGAAGAGCGTAAGCAGATAAGCATTTTAGAATGATCACGAGCACTCCAGCTACAGAGTGGAGAGAATGTATTAAATGGAAAAATAACTAGAGGCCAGAAGATTACAAAGTCCTTGCTGTAAAATACAACAGAGGTGTTTTGTGTCTGGTAACTAGACTACAGGTAACAACAATGACAGAGGAAATAATAGTTGTAAAAATACATATTGGGTGTTGAACTTTTGTGCTGTTGGTGTAAGTGAGAAAAAGAGAATTAAAGTTAAGAAATATACCACCTTGAGATTTTGGAAAGAAATGATAACTATCCAAACCAAGAATGACAAATCAATACTGATCAATAGGTCATTACAATCTGTAGATTTGGGCTAAGAAGAGTATTTGCACATCTGCAGTCCTTTGTCTCAGTACATTTGGGCTGCTGTTACAAAGTATGGGTGGCTTATAAGAATATAAATTTATTTCTCACAGTTCTGAAGTTTGGAATTACAAGATGAAGACTCTAACACATTCCATGTCTGGTGAGGTCCTGCTTTCCGGTTCATGGAGGCATCTTCTAGTTGTACCGTCACGTGGCAGAAGGGACAAGGGAGCTCTCTTACACTTTTTTTATAAGGGGACTATAATCACCTCCCAAAGGCCCCATATCCAAATACCATCACTTTGAGGGGTAGATTTTCAACATATGAATTTTGAGAGAAAAAAAACATCCAGACCATAACAGCCTTGTTCTAAAAAGTGCCATGATTTAAAAAATATGATGTTGGTAATGGGTTCAAGAGATTATGTCAATGGTAAAGATATTAGTTTTGCCTAATATTCAGTTTTTGCCTTGTTTAATTGGCCCCACCATATACTCCATACTTCCTTTGATCTTTCTTACACTAGAGTTCACTAAAACTTTTTGGTTTACAAGATGCTTTATAATTTCCATATTATTAAATTTAGCTATGATAAGTGTACCATCAATATTTTCTTACTAAATTTACAGAATTGTGAAGTTATTACAATAAATCAGTTTTAGAACATTTCATCACCTCAAGAAAGTTGCCTAGTACTAATTTTAATTAATCCCCACTTTTATATCCTACTCAACACAACCAATGTTCTGTTTCTAGTTGTGCTTAATGAATATTTGATATAAGTGAAATCATATATTTTGGCTCTGGCTCTTTCCACTTAGCATAATGTGTTTGGATTCATCCATTTTGTATGTATCAGTGGTTTAATCCTTTTTATCACTACATATTATTCGATTATGTGGATAAACCACATTTTATTTCCTATTTACCAGTTAATAGTTTTCTATAATGAAAAATGTTGTGAATATTTGCCTGCATGTGTTTATGTGGTTATACATTCTTATTTTCCTTTGATCCTAGATATAGAATTGGTATGTTATGTGATAAGTTTGACTTTTTGAGAAACCGTCAAATAGTTTCCAAAATGACTGCACCATTTTACATTCCTTTTAGGAATATATGATAGTTCTGATTTCCTCACATGTTTGCCAATACTTAACATTATCTGTCATTTCATTATAGCCACTCTGGTAAGAGTGAAATTATATTTCATATTGGTTTGAATTTTCACTTCCATACTAATTATATTGAGCATATTTTCTTGTGTTTATTAGTCTTTTTTATATCTCTTTGATAAATGTCTAATAAATTATTCTACCCATTTTTTTAAATTGCATTGTTTTCTTATTATTAACCTGTAAGAATTCTGTGTATAAATATATATATATATATATATATATATATATATATATATATATCCCTTATCAAATTTAAAACTGAAAAACTTCTAAAATGAAATTTAGTAGAAAAGTTCCATGCTTAATTCTAGAAGTTTATAAATTGAACACTTTCATTTTGTTCTATGATTGATTTTGTGTTAATTTTTATGTGTACTATAAGTCAGTAATCTCAGTTTACCTTTCCTTTTCTTTTCTTTTTTTTTTTTTGCACATGAACATACATATAATTATTTCAGTACCATCGGGTAAAAAAGTCCTTTCCCCATGGAATTATCTTGGCACACTTATCAAGAGTTAGTTTATTATAAATAAAAAAGTTTATTTCTAGATTTTCAATTTTGTTTTATTGTTTATTTGCCAACTCTTGCTCTAATATCAAACTGTATGATAATTCTGTCTTTATAGTGGTTATGAAATAAGATAGTTAAGTTCAACTTTGTTCTTTTTCAAAATTGCTTTTGCTTTTTTTAGGTGCTTTGCATTTCCATATGTCTTTTAGAATCTGTTTGTCAAATTCTATTTTTAAAAAAGCCTATTGACATTTTGATAAAAATTGAATTAGATTTTAGATCATTTGGGGGAGGGGGGAAATTTTACTTTTTTTATATTTTTATGAATAAAATTGTTTCTTTAATTTTGTTTCTGAATTAATTGTTGCTAGTATTTAGAAATACGTTTGACTTTGGTAAATCCATATTATATTGTATAGTTTTGCTTTTTTTCTTTTCTTTAATTCTTTGAGATTATCTATATACAAGATCTTCTCATGTGCAAATAGAGTTTTACTTCTTTGTTTTCATCCATATGATTCTTATCTTGGTTTATTTCACTGGCTAAAAATTCAAGTAATATGTTAGCTCAAAGTGGTGAGAGAGAACTTCCTTCCTTGTTCCTGATCTTTTGGATGAAACAATCAGCATTTTTAGCTTTAAGTTTAATAATAGCTTCTTTCTTTTTTTTTTTCTTCCACAAATGCCCTTCATCAGGAGAAAGTTCTTATACCACTAGTTTGTCAGTAAGTCTGTCATTGTCAAATGCTTTTTCTGAATCTATTGCATCTATTGAGATGCAATCTTGTCTTTCGTCCTACTGATACAGCATATTATATTAAGTGATTTTCAGATATTAAATCAATCTTACATTTGATGTGGCCATTGTGCCTGAATAAGTAATTCTAATATTTTATTAAGGATTTTTACAGCTATATTCACAATGAACATTGGATAGTAGTCTATATTTTTGCAATGTATTTGTCTGATTATGACATTAGGGTAAGAAATACTGTTTTCATACAATGAATTAGTTGAAAAGTGTTCAATCTCCTCTTTATTTTTGTAAGTGCTTTCATGATTTGATATTTCTTTTTCAAATCTTTGATATATTTGATAAAATTCACTAATTAAGCCATCAGTGCTTTGTGTGAAAATTTTGAATAACTAATTCTGTTTCTGAATGTATTGTATTCTATTCATGTTCTATTCATGTTCTCTATGTCTTTTTGAATTAGTTTCGGTTATTTGTTTCCTTCAAGAGATTTTTCTATTTTATCAAAATTATCTAATGTATTTTTTCAATTTTCACAATGCTCCAATAAAATTATTTTAATTACTATATAGTCAGTAGAGAAATCTCTTTAATTTTAAATTTTGGTATTTTGATTTTTATGCATTATTGCAGTTTAGTCAACTTAAAATTTTGTCAGTTTTGTTAATATTTTTAGAGAACAAACTTTTGATTTTATTAAATATTTTCTATTTTTTATTTGATTTATTTATATTCTAATCTTTATTATTTTTTCCCTTTTTCTTGCTTTATGTTTAGTTTGCTTTTATTCTAGTTTCTTAATCTGTAAACTTAAATTGATGCTTTAAGACTTTTCTGACATAGTAATTTTTAAAGTTTATAAATATTATATAAATTTGGTATGTTGCCTTTTTTTATTCAATTCAAAATATTTTCTAATATTCCTTATAATTTCTTATTTATTTACTATGAGCTTTTCAGAGATATTTTAATTTCAAAACATTTCAGGATATCCTAGATTTCATTCTGTGTTTAGATTCTAATTAATATCTTCTTTGGTAGAGAGCATACTTTGTATGACTTGAATCATTTTAAACATATTGAGATTTGCTTTGTAGACTAGCATATGATCTATTATGGAGAATATTCCATGAATACTTGAGATAATATGTATTCTGCAGTTGTTGGCTGATATATTTCATATATGTCAATTAAGTCAAGTTGATTGGTAATACTTTTCTCATTCTCTTGCTGATTATATTTCCAGTTATTTTGTCAGTTACTGAGAATAGGGTGTTGAAATAGGGTGTTGAAATATGATTATTGTTGAATTCCTTCTTTTTCCTTTCAATTCCATCAGTTTCTATTTTATGTAGTTTGAGACTCTGTTAGATGTGAATATTTTTATAATTATTATATTTTCCTAATGAATTAATTATTTAATCATTATTAAATGTCACTCTTTTTTTCTAAAGTATTATTTTTTTAAATAGCATATCCTTATTGTCTATATATAATAATATTATGTCTATTTCAACTAATAACAAACATCTTCAGCTCCTTAATATATATCTTTTGTTTGATACATCCTATTTCACATCTTTACGTTCAATTTATTAGATGACTTTTATAAACAGTATGTCATTTATCTTACTTTTTTAATCCAGTCTGATCATCTCTGCCTTTTCAGTGGTATGCATAGACCTTCATGTTTAAGGTTAATATTGATATGGTTAGATTTGCCATTTTGCTCTTTGTTTTCTGTGTTTTCTCTCTCATGTTTTTTTTTCATGCCTTTGTCTCGCATTTTTTTCTTTACTGATTTCATTTATGTTAGATAATTATTTTTAGTGCAGTACTTACATTTCTCTGTTCATGTTTTTTTTTACAGTACTTTTTAGTTACGTTTTGGCAATTTCTCTAGGGATCAAAATATGCATATTAATTGATCTTTACTGTATATACACCCAGCCTCAGCCAGGAATATGCTTGCTCCAACAAAAATAGCATCCTCAGGCTGGTATAATCATTAGTGTTCCCTGATAGTTTGCCATCAAGATTGTAATTTCCAGCAGCAATGCCATTGGGTGTGAGTATCATTGCCCAATCCAAATTGGAAGAGCTTATTTTGACTATGTCAGTGAAGCTTGTCTGCGTTCACTTGCCTGCCTTGTCCTGGCAGAACTTCTATGCTGACTGACCTGAAGGTAGAAGGAACTGGAGAGGATTAGATTCAACAAAAATGTCATGTCACTGACTGCCACTGTTCTTACCTGAAGTACAGCAATTTTTAGAAATAAATGATTTTAATATTGTGTGTAAGCCTTTGGTTGTTATCCAGAATGCTGAAATTGTTTTTTTTTTCTAAAGTTTGTCTATCTCTATGGCTGTTTTGGTGGAAATTATTTGCTAACCTTCTTACTTAGGCAGAGGAAAATACCTCATCAGCACTTTGGATCATAACTTATAAGATGTTGAATAATTTAGAGTGACTGGGGTAAAGATTTCAACTATACTAGAGGTCAGGGGAGAGATATGGCTTTTCCAAGAGAGCTCAATAAAGTAGAAGCACCTTCTTTCTTTACAGCAGCTTAAAATCTTACTTTTAAAACATTTTTATAATGATAAAGAGCAACTCCTATTTAACAGCACTATAAAGTAATAATGTTATTCCCATAAAGTATGAGAGGCAATATAACCTGGACGGAAGAGAGCAGAGACAGAAACATATAGGCTATATTCTGGTCCTTAAAGTTAATGTGTCTGACCTAGTAAGCTGAGAAATGGCATTCAATCAATAAAATTGGGGGAAAAAAAGAATAATCCAAAATGGAAAAAAAAGAATATATACATAAAGACTATATGATAGCCACAGAACTGTAGAGGGCGAATGAAGAGATTACTTTTCTAATGTAACATTTGGTAATTTTGAGCAGGTTATAAAAAATATATATTTCTTAAAAGAGTTGCCATGGAACTAGAGACTCTTGAGTAAGTGCTCTCCTTACAGTAAATTGCTGAGAAAATTGCTCTACTATTCTTAGCTCTAATAATCCAGGGACTTCTCAGGAAATAATGATGAAAGTTATAATTTTAGCTCTAGAAGTTATTGCTACTCCAAATAAAAATGCCTTCCAGGAATAACCAATACTGATGTAAGCAACAAATCCAAGCTAATTTAGAGGTCATTGCCACCAACAGGAGTAACCAACAGCTGCTGGGTTGTTACCAAGAGCAACTTCTAAGATTGCTTGGTAGATGTAGTAGTGGGAGTTCCAGTGTAGAGCCAAATGTGAGGCTCACTGCACCTTTAAAAATATTCAGAGGATGTAACCTTGAGAATTAATCATTTTGAATAGCATTCTTATTTGAGGATTGAGTAGAGAAGCTGGTTGACATTTCATTGTTATTCTCAATGAAAAGGAAAAATTTCACTGTTTAGAATTCCTGGTGAAATAAGAATCCAGAAACATTTACTGAGGGTTTAGATTATCTCTATATATCATAAAATTTGTTTCAGATTGCTGGACAGAAAGAAGCATGTGTCCTAGGGAAATGGACTGACACACATAATAATAAATAACTTATTATTATCATAATTAATTTGTATAATGAAACATTAATATTGAAATTTTTTGTTATTTAATTCACATTTACATTGACCCTGTAAGTTTTCATGAAATATATAAAAGTTTGTGCTAAAGTTATGTTTTTAACAACACCAAGAGTTTTTCACTGGGAAGCAGGTATATTGTAAACTTTCAATTAAGAGGATTAAATACTTTAAATCATGTTCATAATGCTGTCATGATGTATTCAAAGAGTAAAGGTACAAATATTAATAATATATGTAAGATATATAAATGATAACGGAATTAAGAACATATTCAGGGATAAAATTGTTCGCCCTTTTGACATGAGTTGAGGATATGTTAACCGTAATGTCAAGATATTTGCTTTATAAAAAGCTATTATTTGTTATCTTCACCTGAAGAAAGACTGTAAATACAGTCTTAAGCAATACATTTCTTCAAGTGATACATTTCTCATATGATTCTGATAATTGTTCAATACTATTATTTTCATTTTTTAGAATTTCAGTAACCAGATACAGCTTAAAGGCACACTACTTTACTAATCTCTTGCTGTCCTGAATACTTCTAGTTAAGCCTCAAAAGTAAGATGTAGTATCTCTAGGAAAAATACACTCTTACACTGTGTGATTACCAAGAGAACATTGACTTTGAATGCTTCTCCCTTTCCAACGCACAGAATACTGCCTAAAGGACTTTCACATATTTTTGTCAAGTAAGTTTTTTTAGATGCAGTTCTTGAAAAATGTAATAATTCAGAGTACTTGTGAGTAAATACGTAACACATTCTGGTAATTCAAGTACTAAAGTACATAGGCGGGTAAAACAAAAATTATGCAATTTGGCCCTTTGAATGTGTGATTGTAGGTAATAAAGAAAAGTTGCATCTATTGATTTGTCTAATATAAGATTCCTTTCTTTTTAAGGCTATTCCACATATCAGTAGTATATTATTTATATTACATATCATTACGATTGCCATGCTTGCCAGTAGCATCAATACTGAACAATACTTGTGAAAACAAAATGTCCACCAATGATATTTGATCATTATGAAGCATAACAATATATGTTTGCTTATTTACATATATTTTATATACATCCACATATAGAACCACTGGCTCACAGAAAACTGTTTATTTGCTCATAGTTTAGATTAGCTGTTTTTTATTTGTGATTGGCTGAATGTGACCACCATAGTCTATAATAGTCTATCAGTTCTGCGGAGGACCAGTAATCTATACAATTTAGGTATTAAGTCTATCATTTTGTTACCGGAAAGAATAGTTTTATATGACAAGAAATCTTGTTATCTCAATATTATTCCACTAGAGTTGCTAGTACTCCTCCTTTGTCCCCCCCCACACACATACACACCCCCACATACATACGCACACACAAACTTCCTCTTCCTCCTCCTTTATCTCTTTTTAAATACAGTTGAGGTATTAAGTTTCCAAGGGCTCAAGCATTTGAGCTGGGCATACCTGTTACCTATAAAACTTATTCAAGATGAAGTTAGCCTCCTCCCTATGTATATATGTAACCCTAGACAGTTTTTTATAGACGAGAAGATTCTCTGGATTTGTCCTTTTTGTTGTTGATGTTGTTGTTATTGTTTGTTTGTTTGTTTGTTTTCTCATTAGCCTAAATCCAAACACTATCTCAATGCTCTCTCACCCTGATCTTCAGTGCTCCGTGGCTCACTAGCCATTGATGATTGTCACTATTCCTATCAGAATTCTTGTTTGCAATTCTCTGTCTTGATTGTTTCTAATATCCAGTCTGATAATTCAATACTGATCCCCACTAGCTCTAACAGGGATAATTTTCTATCACCTTCCTGATTATAATTGCTTATTTCTGCAAGCACTAATCTAATCAAGTTTTTCATTTGTTTATGGTGACTATGTCTAAGAATAGATAATATATCAGAACCCACTGAAAACTTTAAAACATAATTACCTATAATATAATAAGTGGCTAGAACTAGATTTTCTCAGTCTTGTCAGACAGAGAGGGTCATTTATTTATTTAATGTACTACTAAGAATTGTATGAGTGTAAATGGGAGGTATGGATGTGAAGAGAAGGAGAATTTTCCACCTAGAAAGAACACTTTGAGGAAAGGCTTAGGAGTAGAAGACTGCAAAATATGTTATGGAAAATGGTGAAATAGAATTTCATGGAAAAGAAAAAATATGGTTCCAGTTAAGCAAGGGCAAATTGTAGAAAACATCAACATCTTTAAGCAGTAGAGTGGGTTGAACAATTTTAGTTGTAGGCAGATTTAGGAAGTAATTGGGAAACTCATAGTTGGGTCATAGTCAAAGGTGAGTTCAGTGACTGGAGATTTAACGCTAGGACACTGATGAATACAGCATATGTAAAAAAATAAAAATAAAATAATGTGTTTTAACTTAGTTTAAGTTTGAGTTTCAACTGGAACATTTAATTAATGTTTATTAGCAATTCCAAAATATGAATATGGACCTTGAAAAAGACAATCTGAATTTAGCTTAATTAACATGTTCATATATTATTTCCTCTAGTAGTGTTGAATATTCTAGAAATTGGTGCACATTAAAACCTTAAAAATGTATTTATTTAAAAATTATTTAAAACACTACTAGGTGTCAGTCTCTATTATATAAACTAGAGATCGAAATATGAGCATGACTAGGAATCTTTTAATAAGAAACTTGAAGATAGTCTTTAAGCTTAAAGACATACACACACATGCACATACACACAATTTAAAATAATAAACCTATCTCAAATCTTACACATAGAGGTGAGAATTTTATTGGATATTTCCATTTATAGAACTAATTAAAATTATAAAAATGAAACATAAGTAATAATGAAAGAAAAAGTATTAAAATAGCAAAAATATAAGAAGTAACAAGTGAGATATCTACGGACTGCAGAGTTGAAATTTATGACACAAGGCTGTTTTTCTTCATTAATTTTTATTTTTTACATCTTTAGAAGTCTAGAGCCAACTAACATCACTATCTTCTAACGCAATTTTTAGTGGCTTCATTATGCTTTCCAGGATGTGTCTGAGAGAGCTTCTCAGGCCTGAAAATTTTTTATTGGCTTTTGCACATGGAACAGATCAACAAAATGCCATCATTGGTTAAAGGTTGCTCTTCAATCATATTAAGTAATTGAAAGCATATCTGAATGTCATATGCAATGTCATGAGCATAGCATGATCTTTTAAGAGGTTAAAGAACATTTTATTTCTAAAATAAATTCATCTTCTAAATCTTCATTTCTAATAGAGCTAAATCATTATAGTAATTAATGCAAGTGCACTAGTTAAGTTGAACTGCAAAGAAAAAGTTGAAATAGTATTGCATATTTGTTTTCTGAATTGATAACAGGGCAATTCAATTAACCTTTTGCATATGTTATGTGTAGTATAAACAATTTATTTCTGCCATCTGTTTCACTTTACGGGATCAAATTCAATAACAATATTACCATCAAATAGAATTTAAATATACTAGACAGTTACTTAATTTACTCATATTTTTTTCAATATTTAAAATGATTTTTATGTGATCTTAAGTGTGTATAAGATTTATTAGGTGTATCATTTAATAAGTGTACAATTTTAGCTTATGTATAGGAATACATATTTTAAATATCACAAGATAAATTTATTCTGAAAATGTATTAAATTATTATTTCAGAGATTTCCTTGAAAATGGTTTGTATTTGATTTTTATAAAGTAACACAATAGTTGGAGCATTATGGCCTATATTCTGTATTGATAGTGTGTATGTATGTGTGTGTTTATCTAGAGGGTGGATTATAGGCCAAAGCACTCCACTGAAAACTAAGTTTTTTATAAATATCTTGATAACATGAAAAGTTAATGTATTTTTTTGTTAATATGTTTGTTTTACTATTATTATTAAATTTATTACATTAAATTTTGGATAAATGTTAACTTTTGTATTGGCGGATATTATTTTATTAAAATTCTTATATGTCAGTCCACAGAAAACAAAATAATATAATGCCACTTCTGGGCACAATGGTTCTGAGACATATGATGTTTATCTTTTTGTTACTCTATCCCATTTAGGAAAAGCTGACCTCCCCAGCATTTTACCATTCCAACCTCTAACTTCCCTGTTCCAGGACTATTTGCTTCCTCACATCCCCACTGCTGAGAGTTTTCAGGAATTACAAGTGCAGCTTCTTCACAGACATCCAGAGTTTAGTCCAAACTTTATTCCAGTATGTTATTGATTTTAACTGAGAATTTCAAGTGTTGGAGTAGATATTTGAAGAAATGCAGATTTCTCAGTAATCCTCAAATCATTATCTTTTTTCTCTGTCTATATTTAACATTTCTAATTTCACTAACCATCTCTCCAAATATATTAATCTGATGTAATAACTGTCTTGAGAGTCTTTCTACATGGATAACATGATAATGTGAAGTGGAAAAAGCTTCATATAATAATTAACTAAATAACTAAATTACGTTAATAAATTCAGCAGATAGTATTAGGAAATATTCTATCTAGTAATTTTATGTAGAAAAACAATATTAAAGTATCTTTAGTCTTTTGAAAATATAGATATTCAGTCTCTTTTGCTCACCCAATTATGGCAAGAACAGTCTGAATACATTCCAATAAATGCTTCATTTATTCTTTTTTTTCTGAGCTGGTATCAATTTACTTTCACTTGTATCCTCATTAGTTTATCTTTCTTTTTCTGTCTGATGTGGATCAATTTAGAAGTCTATCAGAATACATAAGGAACATTTCATAGAAATATTGATAATGATTATACCATTAAATGTTATTCTTTAATCCTGTACTGGCAGATTTTTGTGAGTAATTTTATTCCTAGTCTATTTTTATTCAATGAACATTTTATATGAATAAATATTTATTACCCTCTACAGAAGTAGAAATATATCCTTAAGTAGGAAAAAAATGAAATGTTCTGAATTTTAGAGAGATATTCAAACAGACTGTAGCTTTTGTTTTTAAATTGCCTATATGTAGCCAGAATAAATTAATTTTTAAATATTTCTTGTTGCTTCAAAATCCACATTTCTATAGATTAGGAGCTCAAAGTAATACAATATACTTTTTTACTCTTCAGTGGTAAATAATTTAGATCTCTTTAATATTTCATTGCAGATATCTTCAAAATTTGTATCTCTACAAAATAATTTCTTAAGGGAATTAAATAACAATTGGAAGAATTTTATGTACATGTCTTTTTAAATTATAAATTCACAAATTATGAGTACAGGAAATACACCTGGGAATCCTTGCAGAAAAATAAAAACTTCATTATTTCACTTTTCTAAAATTTTAATTATTGAAATTCTTTAATGACTAACCAATATTGGGTCATTTTAAAAAAACAAATGCATGCACACATATAAAGGTACTAACCAGAAGTTAAATCAATTTAAAATATAAATGTGAGGCTGAGGGAACAAAGTCACCAGTGTTGTAGTTTCCTTGTAGTTGCTCACTACCTATTCAAATTTGGTGATTTTTCTCTTTGAGACAGTGATAATACTTACCTCATGAGATTTGTAATAAAATACATGAGAAATAAAATAGCTGGAAAATGATCTGTTGCTATTTGCAGAATTTCCTGTGTCTCTGGTCTGGTGTATGTCACTAATTTTTCAAAATTCTCAGACATTATTACTTCAAATATTTCTTATTTCTCTCTTTTCTTTTTAGTATTGTCATTACAAATATATATTGCACCCTTTGGAATTGTTCTCTTCTTGAGTATTTTGTTCTCTTTTCCATTCTTTTTTCTCTTTGCATTTAAATTTTGGAAATTTCTATTGAATTTTATCTTCTAGCTCACTGATTCTTTCCTTGGTTATATCCAGTTTACTGACATGCCTATCAAATGTATTTTTCATTATGTTATATCATTTTGATTTCTAATATTCCTTTTTCTTCCTTACAGATCCCTTAACATATTAATCTTAGCTATTTCAAATGTCCTATCTGATCATTCCAAATTTCTGCAATGTCTGATTCTGGATCTGATCTTTGCCTTGTTTTCTTCAGATTTCTGTTTTCTTCCTTAGAATTTAACTTTCCTTGAAAGCTGGAAATGATGTGTTCCATTAAAAAACTGAAGAATTTAGGTAAATTGACTTTTAATATGAGGTTTTATAATTATCTGGCTAGAAGTTAAACTGTGTTTATGGTATATTGTAGTTGTATCAGAAGCTAAAATTTTCTCTATTCTTGTTTTTGTCACCCCTGTTGTCAATAAATTTTCCTAAAGACTCATTAAACAGGGTTTGAGAGTTGTAATTTAAGATACAATCCTCTTTTATCATACAGCACTCTGACTGATTGAGGCGGAAAAGTGTAACAAGGAGAGGAAACATTCTATAGTCCTATGGTTAATTTCAAAGCTAGTCTACATTGAGCCTCTAGCCATTTTTTGATTACAACTTAAAATCTTCCTTCTAATATTGGTTCCAGCTGTGGGCTCCTGCTCCTGGGATTCTACTACTGGGAATTCCCTCTCCTCTTCTCTTCCCTCATCCCTATTTTTGGGACAAACATTTGTCCTGTGATCTCAATTTTTTGATGCAATTAAAAAGAGTTGTTAATTTTAAGTTTGATCAGTTTGGTTTTTTCTTGTGAGGATAGAAATAGTGACTTCCAACTTATCACATGTCAGATGGGAAAAAAAAAACCTTGTTTTTTCTTTTACTATTTAAATTTTAAAACAAATTATAAAATCCATAAAAAGTTTTACCAAAGTAGAACTTTAATTAATGTATTTATATTTACTTCAACATCTTAGAACTTAAAAGGTAACTGGACCATAAAATCTATTGATACATTTATTTTTCTTTACCAAAGGCAATTGATTCCTTTACTGTAATTCATCATATATAGAAGTCAAAATTCATAAGTGTCCCATGTTTATTATCAAATGAATTTAATGTAATGTTAATCAACATTCAGATTTTGACATTAACATTTAACTTTATCATTAATGTAAAATTTGAAATGATTTAACTAAATGCCTGGAGGATTTTATTTTGCTTCAGAGAACATAGGAATCTCTTATTGGTTTTAGAGACTTATTACCAATAAAATTAAAATGTGTAGCTCCTGAACTTCAGGATATTTTGAGAGCTAAAATAAATAAGCAAATATATTTTTAAATGCTGTCATGACACAGCTGATATATTTCTTACATCCTATAAGCTGCATTTTTGTAAATGTTCCACAGGACTGGTGCCTGCAAATTATAAATTACTTTGGAAATTTATTGGAGATTAATTCTCTGCCTCATTGCTCCACCCCCAAATGGACAAACAGTAATTGATTTTGATGGCATTCACAAAGTACCTTTTCCTATTGAACAATAGTGTAGCACTCACAAAGACATCCCCAGGGTATGGGAACAATTAAATAGGTATCAACTAGATGTCATTAAGAGTTTATGCTTATGTATTTAATCACTCTCTGCCTACCTTCAACAGTTGTTTTGCTTTAGAAAAACTACAAATTCTAAAATGTCAACATGGTTTTTATGTTGCACCAAATAGTCTACACTTAAATAAAATATCCTGAATAGATTCTAGTAACTATTTAAAATACACCAAAATAGTTGTCATTACTTTTAATGAACTTAGTACATTTAATTATTACTGATGTATACATATCACAGTGAGTTTTTTGGAAGGAATAAAGACAATATTGACTCCTCCGTGGGCACTGGGGTAGGCGTAATAATCAACTCCTCCCTCCAAAGACATCCAATTTTAAGTCTCTCAAACCTTTGAATATGTTACCTTACCCCTGGCAAATATGTTACTTTACCTATTAGGTATGAATAAGTATTAATTTTAAAATGGAAAGAACTTCCTAAGTTATTAAAATGAACCCATAATTATCATAGGGGTCCTTGTGAGTGAATGATGAAAGCAAGATGGTCAGAGTCTGCAGAGAATTGGAGATGCTATACTTTTAACTCTAACGATGGAGGGAAGGGGCTATGAGCCAAGGAATGTGAAGGCCTTCAGAAAATGAAAAAAGAAAGAGAACAGATTGTGCTTTAGAGCCTATAGAAAAAAATGCAGCTTGTCAACTAATTGAGTTTAGCTCAGTGAGACCTACTTTGTACTTTTGACCACCAAATTTGTAAATAATATATTTGGGTTCTTTTAAGCCACTAAGTGTGGTAATTTGATACAGTAACAATATGAAATATATAGACACATAAAGTTCAAAATTTTTTAGGATGCCCTTGATGACTGAGGGCAACATAATGATAAATTGTTGTTATTATTATGTGCAAAGAGTACATCAAATAAATTTTACACATACATAACAATCACATTAACTTTTAATATGTAAATTTGATTATTATCTCCATTTCACAGATGTCCAAACAGAAACTTTGAGAGTTTATATAACTTTGCCTTCACAGATTTAGTATGGCTAGAGCTAGAATCCTAAGGAAGTAAGATATGGAAGACAATGCCCTGAGCCACTAAAATACACTGTCTTCTTCTATAACAGGGATTCCCAATTCCTGGACTGTGGAAGGTACCAGTCAATGGCCTGTTAGAAACTGGGCCACACAACAGGAGGTGATCAGCAGGGGAGCCAGAGAAGCTTCATCTGTATTTGCTGCCACTCCCCAGGGCTAGCATCACCTCCTCAGCTCTACCTCAAATCATCAGGCATTAGAGTTTCATAAGAGCACCGGTCCATGGTGCCAAAAAGGTTGGGGACCTTTGCCTATAAACTGTTTCAACGGAGGGCAGGGCAATGAGCTAATATATTCATTCTGATGGCTCCCCCAAAGGTAGTTTTTTAGAATCAAACTCAATCCTTTTTTTAAGACTCCAAAAACAGTAGAAAAAAATAATTTAAAATAATTAACTAAAGAGTCTTCTTTTCCCATGATACTAGAATAGGTATTATGAAGGCCACAAATGAGAACGATAATGTTCTTGTCTTCAGGAATTTATACTCTATTTGAAAATTGCATTGTCTAAAATATTCAGAGGAACATTTATATCTTTAATTAGTTTCCAACCTTGAATACTAGCCCTCAATTAAGCAATTGATGGGGAAGGGATGATATCATGTTTTGCAAAATATTCAACAAGGGTAAATATTAAATTGTATCTAGAGTCTATAACAAGCTCTCAAGTCTCCTGTACCTAGGTGGCTTATTGAAAGGTGTATTCAATTATTTCTATTTAAATATTCACCTTCTGAATCTTTCATCTGGTAAAGGTTTGTGTTTGTGAAGTGAGAGGATGTTTGGAGCCAAATTTACCTATGAATAATTCAAGATATAGAGTGTTTCAGAGCATTTCCTTTTATAATTATAATTAATATATGATTTAATGAAGTCATGGTCATAATGCACCTAGGATATTGCCAGAAACTCAATAAATACTGTTACTGTTATTCTGTATTTTATATTTTAAAAGTAATATTAACATCAGCTCCAGTTCCACCTCTGTGTTATAACATTTGTTAGATATAATTTAGATCATATTTCTGAAAGTCTCACCAACCAAGTTTGTATACTTAAATCTTATGTCCTTTGCCTTTTTTGAAATTTGTGAAGAAGCAAAGGCAGCTATTCCTTTCTTTATGCTGCTAATACTCTGAACTGTTTTTGACAGAGTCGAGTTCAGGGTCTTTTGATGCTGGAGAGAGCTGCTAATAGGTCTATTTGGCATGGTGGCTAGGGCGTAATTGCTTCTCAGTTCTATAGCTTTACTCAGAGACTATTATCGCTATCTTAAAGTCACCTGTTTAAACAAAGAAATTTTCTCAAAATAGGCCTTTACTGACAATTTTCCTCTCTATAGTTGGAGCTAGGTAACTCCATGAACTCAGTTTATTTTTTTCTTTTAGTTTGCTGATAGTTGTCGGAGTTCTTTCAGAGATATTGTTAAGGATTTGAGTGTAGTTTTCTTCCTCCCTCGGCCATTGCTTAATGTGAATAGTTGGTTTTCAAAGATAAAATATAAAAGGAAAACATTTTCAATAGATTCTGACTTAATAAAATTTGTAATAGTACTACAGTCTTTTTATATTTTTACTTGAGATGCTTGAAAAGATATTCTTTTTTTATTTTATAAGACTTTTTGTTTTATAATTTTAGCAAAAATGCAGGCTACTATATTTTATTTCAACATGCTATACTCTATATTTTGTGGAACTTTTTTTTATGATGTGTGGCCTTATCCTTAATAATAATTTAATAACTATCTAAATGGATAAATGAATTAATCAAAACATAGAACATCTAGAACAAATTTAAAAATTTTCCAGAATCTGATCCACTTAGTACTTCATCTGATTACTATAAAATTCTAAACTGTGTTGTCCCAACAGCTATGACAATCCATCTTTTATACCTGACTCAGCGATATTCACTATAAGACCATCTCTGTAGATCTGTTTCATAAAAAATAAAAAGTATCAACTCTATTAACTGTTTTAGTACTTTAAAGACAGTATTTTGAGAAGAAAAGGTGGTATTCATTGGTATTTATTAGCACAAAATGTTAATGTGTACTTACTTTTAATTTATTATTAAATAGAATATACCACAAGCAGCAATGCTTTTTCAGTATAAGTATGTTTTTGATGATATACAGTTGTCAAACAGTTCATAATTATTAATAGGTGAATGAACAAATATATGAATGGTATAAATATGCTTCAGCTTGTAAAGGCAATATTATAAATGTAGTATATAAGAATAAAATTAGTAGATTTACAAAATAACTTTTCTAAGAAGCAATATTATTACATATTTTACATAGTTTGTTCTTTATGTTAGTGGCATAAATTGGTGTCATTGTGATCACATTTACATCATAGATGTGAAAAAATAAAGAAGCAATATGTATACATTATTAGGATGTTAGGTGGCAAATAAATCAAGCAAGCAAGCAAGCAAGCAAGCAAGCAAGCAAGCTTGTGTTTCACAGAGTCCTTAATAAAAACAACTGTTTTATTTATTTTATACAGATTTTACAGGTTTTCTCCATACAATATCGCCACGAGGTTGTGGTGAATAGCGCAGTGTGGCTGCTTGAAACAAATCACACAATGACATACAAGGCTTCATACAAACCCCCTTGCAGGTCTTCTCTGTTTCTACAATAAACTCTATCAGAATCCTGCAGGATGGCTCCATTTGCTACATCACATCAGACCAATATTTCAGAATCAGAAATGAGAAAGATGTTTGGCAGCATTTGCACTGAAATCTCTTTGAAAGGAAAACAATGTCCATAAATGAGTTTTAAAGTTGTTCTGTTTAGAACATGCGCAAATGCTAATGAAGGTAATTTTTGCTCAGTATTTTATGTCCTGTGCCAAGAATGTTTAATATTTTTTTGAATTTAAGTTTTTAATAAAAAGAAAATAACCCTATGGGCTTTATGGCCATTTCTAGAATAGGCTAACTTAACCTACCCTTTTACTCACTTCTTTCAATTATAAGGTAATTTTGATCACCCTGGCAGCAATGCACTCTTTAAAAATATGTCTCTTTATGTAGTCTATTTTTTATATAAGTTGAATTAATAGCATATATTTCAAAAAAGCACAAAATGATTCTCATTCATATTCTAATGACATTTTCTTTATTAATTCAAAATATGCTTATGAATTCAATAAAAATGTAAAACATTACTCTATTTTAAAAATTTTGTATTTATCTCAAGACATTTTTGCATTCTCATTAATTTATTGAACTAAAGGTATAAGAATAATTAATATATAAATAATAAAGTCTTTGACACATTAGCACATAATTTTCATCAATTTTGAGATGCCTAGGAGATCTTTCTAAAAGATCACTGTAAATACGAACCCATATTTGATACCTATATATGGTATCCATTTATCTAACTGCCTATCTATTGATCTGTCTACCTGTCTGTATATCTATTTACCAATGTATTTGTCATTGAAATCATAAATAGCAGACATATGAAGAGTAAGAGGAGACTGAGAACCAGTTTCTGAGTAACACCATATG
Organism: Macroglossus sobrinus; assembly: GCA_004027375.1. Taxonomy (NCBI): domain Eukaryota; kingdom Metazoa; phylum Chordata; class Mammalia; order Chiroptera; family Pteropodidae; genus Macroglossus; species Macroglossus sobrinus. The sequence goes on from PVKZ01004442.1 coordinate 24,513, forward strand.
AGAAACAAAATCATGGACAAAAGGAACTCTGTGTTACTAAGTGGTAATAATTAAACATGAGAAACAAAAAAGTGAAAGAGATGTTCCAAATTGCAATACACAACATCCATTCCCTTAAAACATTTCTGTGTATTATGTTTAGACAAAATATAGGTTTTACTTATTTTTTCTTTTGAAACCATAGCTATACCTGCAACTCAAACTATATCATCTTATTAAAATCATGTATATATTTTCTTGTTAAATTTAAGAAAAATAGTCAAATATTTATTTTCTCTACTTATTTTTGGAATGTAAACAATAGAACATAATATTAATGTGATTATTTGTAAATAATACAATTTTTGATGTGTTTAAATTTGATTTAATTAAATGAGACATTGAAATTCAGATAGAACAATTTGCTATAGCTTCATTTGCATTATTTTTAGAACTATCAGCAAAGACTTGCTGGAACGATTTGTCAGAAAACTGTAAGATTTTCAATATGTTGACATCTAATACTTTGCAAAAATTGATCCTGGAAATTAATCTTACTAATAAGACTACATTGCATTCCATTTATTAGAATTCTTGCTTCTAATGAGTTTATCCCCACTTTTATGTATTTGTTAAGAATAGAAGGAATTTTATAAATATTAGTTAGAATATCTGTGTATTCTATTTGACATTGGACATGTTCAGCTTTAAGATCATTTAGACTGATAAAATATTGTAAATGTCATCAATTGTGAAGTTTTCTATACTGCCTTTAATTCACATGTGAAATGGTTTTAGAAATATTTTCTTTAAATATAGAAACCAATAATGTTTGCCCATGACATTACATTTGTTACCAACCATAATTTAATTAAGAAAATAATAACAGTGTATGTTTTGTGAAGACATTAGTTCTAAAGAGATATTGCAAAAATTCCAGAGCTTTCAAAGAAATGTCTTTGCTTTTTTTATTTTCATTAATTATAAGTGAATAAGCATAACTATTAGTTTTCTTTAAGTTAATCTTGAAAACTCACTAAACTCAAAATAACTAATTAGTGACAAAATGTTGGGACACTTCAATATCTTTTTTTTTAATTTTAGCAGAGTTTTTATTTGTGGCTCTTAAAAGTCTGAAAAATACACTTGTTTTCTGGACTTAGGATGAATTCTGTTAAAAATACTAGAGTTGTATGAGCATACTCTTTATTTTGCTAACATTTAAAATCAATTTTATGTTGTTTCTTAACCTATTTCTATAATATATTAAATTTCTATGTGAAACACATTTAAAGTGAATAAAATATAATTCTACTTTATAAAAATTAACTTTTAAATATACTTTGTAAATATATATTTATAAATATTCATATTAAATCAATGAAGTCATAAACAAAAGTAAAATTGGATATCTCAGTTGCCTATCTCTGTATTTTCTATATTGTAATAGGGACAATAAATACCAAAATCAGAGATAATCAATAATCTATCAACAGGCTGAGCCTTCACCTCTTCTAGCAATTACATTGCTTAATGAGGCAGTGAGAGATAGGGCTAATTACCACTAAGCTTTACCTTATTCTATGGTGTCAGCAGAATCCAGTAGGAGCTGATGAGTCTACATTCCTATCTAGCATGAACAGGGCAGAGCAAAATGGTTGGAAGTGAGGCTTTTGTTCCACTTTTGCAGAGAAAGTGCTAGCAGAGTTGAGAAGTCTAAACTCCCTCGCAGCCCATCGGCAATGACGTAGTGTGAATCAGTCACAACTGGCTCTAAGTGAGCAGTTGAGCATACACACCCACCCAGCCATCATGCTGCACTTCAGAAAGAGCTTTCTTGATAAGAGTTTCATATTATAATATACAAACTCCCAGGATACAATTAAAAAATTACTAATTATACCAAGAACAAGAGAAATCACAACTTGAATGAGAAAGAACAATGAAATGTGTCAACACCAAAATAAGTCATATGTTGATTTAACTGATAAGAGTTTTTTCTCTCTCTCAATTTTTTTTTAAGATTTATTTCACTTATTATGGTAACATTGATTAACAAAATCCAGTAAGTTTCAGATGTACAATTTAGCAGAAAGGCATATATATAGTGTTCTCCTCCCATAGTTAAATTTCTTTCTGTCACCACATATTTGATCCCTTTTCCCCCATCTACCTCCCTTCCTCCCTCTCTCTTCTTACCCTCTGGTAACCACTAGTCTATAGTCCATGCCCATAAGTCTCTGTTTGTCCTGTTTGTCTATTGCTTTTAGGTTTATATCCCACATATAAGTGATGTTATGTGGTTTTCAACATTTTTGTCTGGCTTATTTTAATTAGCATGATTATTTTGAGGTCCATCCATCTTGTCGCAAATGGCAGTATTTCATCTCTTCTTATGGCTGAGTAATATTCTATTATATATATGTATCACAGCTTCTTTATCCAACCATCTATTTAGAATACTTTAGTTGCTTCTATGTCCTGGCCACCATGAATAATGCTGCTACGAACGTCGGCGTCCAAATATCTTTTCAGATATGGGTTTTGAAGCCTGTGGAGTAAATATCTAGTAGAGGGATTGCTGGATCATATGGTAGGTCTGTTCATAGTTTTTTGAAGAACCTCCGTACTATTTTCCATAGTGGCTGTGCCAATTTGCAGTTCCATCAGCAGTATATGAGGGTTTCTTTTTCTCTGCATACTCACCAACATTTGTTGTTACCTGTCCTGTTGATTATAGCTATTCTAACAGATGTGAAATGGTATCTCATTGTGGTTTTGATTTGCATTTCCCTAACAGCTAGTGATGTTGAGCATCTTTTCATGTATTTGTTGGCCATTTGTATGTCTTCTAGGGAGAAGTGTCTGTTTAGGTCTTCTACATATTTTTTGAATGGCTCATTTGTTTTTGTTGTTGTTGTTGTTGAGTTCTATGAATTCTTTTATATTTTGGATATTGCCCCTTATTAGAGGCATTGACAGTTTCTTTTGTTGTATAGAAACTTTTTAGTTTGATGTAGTCCCATTCATTTATTTTTAGCTTTACTTCCTTTGTCTTTGAGATCAAATTCATAAAATCTTCTTTAAGTCCAAAGTCCTTGAGTTCAGTTCCTATGTTTTCTTCTATGCAATTTATTGTTTCAGGTCTTGTATTCAGATCCTGAATCCATTTTGAGTTCATTTTGGTGTGTGGTGATAGGCAATAGTCTAGTTTCATTCTTTTGCAGGTGGCCTTCCATTTTCCCCAGCACCATTTACTGAAGAGGCTTTTCTTTCTCTACAGTATGTTTTTGACCTTTTTTGTCAAAAATTATTTGCCCATATAAATATGGGTTTACTTCTAAACTCTCAATTCTGTTCCACTGGTCCACTTACAAAATACAGTAATTCTCGATTGCAGAAAATGTCAAATCTTAGATAATCTGATTTGTGTTGTTCTGAGCTTTGAAAATTACCACACATACAAAAAAAATTATTAAATATTGACTGTTATATACATTTATGTTACATTAGGTTTATAAATAAGTTCTATTTATAAATAACTCCAACAGCAGTTTTTATATTTTATTTTCACATTGAAAACCAGTCAGATTTACTTCTGCTTCAAAGAGCATGTTTTTGCAAAGTTAGATTAGCTCTGACAGCTAGCTGCACTTTTTTTCTAAGTGGGAAATGGGTTAAATTATTAAACACATTTGTAACACGTTTTAAAGTATTTGACTTATAATTCTACCATCTCTTATTTTTAGTTCTGTTTCTACTGATTGTTTTTCTTATAGTTTGTGATAGTTTGTGCTTCATTGAATATCTACTAATTGTCATAGTGTTCTGGACATTTTACTGTATGTGCCCATGTGAGTGCATGCATGAATACATGTGTGTGCTTATGCAGTTTTCCTTTAAAATAAATTTTGCAGAATGTTAATTTATTGTGTGTATCAACTCAAGTCATCTAAGCCTTCTCTTTTAAACTTTTTAGAGAACAATAAGGAAAGTTATTACTTTAGGACTACTTTACTACCCTCATGTTTTCCACAACATCTCTTTGCTCTGGCTAGTTGAGACTCCAACACCTCCCAGGACCTCATTAACTCTGGTTATATTTCAGCTTAATATACCTTGATACTTCTTTTTTTCTGTTATCGACCAACCTCACTCCATTTATGTACAGAGTTACATTTAAGCAAAGACTCAAAGACAATTTAAAGATATTTTTATCTTTGTTTAAATAGCTCTTTTCTCTCTGCACTGGTACTCTTCTCTGAAAATTCCAGCTGCCTCCATTTTCCACCTACTGTCCTACTTCCACTTCATAACCAAAAATGACCACTATTATACACATTTTGACTTTTGGGTCTAGTAAGTTCTGTTTGGCAGAAAAGGAACACCTGAACTATCATCGGACTTACTTCATTATTATTTTTTTAAATTTCTTTGGAATAATAGCTCCATTTTGCCAGGTTTCTAATTTCTAAAAATATTGTTTCCATGTATTTTGTCCAATTTTCTAATACCAATTACTCCATCATGTCCAAAAAAATGTTAATTACAATTCATTTTTATACATCCTAATTGATATATTTAAGTAAATTTATTAAATATTTCAATTTTTATTACATTTTAAAGTAATGAAATAATCACTCTACACTTTGTAGCTGAATATTTATAACAAAATGAAATTTTTCTCATTTTTTAATGAAGTAAACCTTAACTTGTATCTTCATTATTCTAAATAAAATATTTTCCAGAGTGTTAAATATTTAAAAATAGTAAACAAAGGTCCAACAAAAACTGTATAATTCAAACTCTCACATGAAATTCTCATTTAACTAAAGAGTGTGTCCTAATATAATCTCTTAACCTGACAAGATGATGATCTGCCCTGACAGATTTGTCAAAATTATTTCTTATGATATTAATAAGATTTTTTATATTATAAGTTATATGACTTTCAAATTATTGTGACTTCATACACTTATATACAATAGAGGAAAAAAATTTTGAAACGACTTTGAATATTGTTATTAACTTTCCAGTAGTGATTCACATTAAGTGAATAACACCTTAGTTTATTGTGTTCCAGACATTAACTGCAGAAAGGTTTTAAAAATATATTTTCAACTTATCAAATTAACAAACTAAAAAAATTTTTAAACATCATTTTCTTTAAGAGTTATAAAGTTCCTGAGTTATCAAACATGATGTAATATTTTAATATTTTATGCTGAAAAAAACTAAAAATATGACCTTTATATTTAATATTATGTGATTTTCCTCATGAGGTCATTAAAAAAGGGAAATGTAAAATGATGTAAATAAAACAGTCACTTTAAAATTCTGGTTTATATACCTTTTTTAAATTTAATTTTAATTAAAACCCAATAGAGTATGAAAAACATGGAGCTATTCAGTAAGAGAAAAATAATGTTAATGAGATAAATTATATTTCCTATTTATATATTGCTTGTATAGTCAGTATATCTACAACAATGCATGAAATATTAAATTATGTACTAGCAGCACAGTACAATTATATGTTGGGAAATATTAATTAGCTATTATTAAATCAATAGGACGTTCACCAATTTGTCCATTACTTGAGCATCAAATAAAGAAAAATGATAACTAAGTGTAGATCAAGGTTTTGATAGCAGAATAGTGTATTTTTTAAAAGTCAGTTTTTGAGATTTTTTCAGTTTTCATAACTAACACCATAATGCATTGCTATTAATAATATGTTTTAACATATATTATCTAATTTGAGATTGCTGTAAACTTTGCAAAGTCAAGTTTCTAGGCAATCAAAGCTGAATATTCACAATCAATTTAACCAAAAGGACTTGCAAATTAAACTCACAAGAATTATAAGTTTTCTAAATTTAGAATTGAAATTGAATGACTATGTTATTCATTTCACAAATGTTGATAATTTCCTATGTGTACTCACTATCCAGAAACTAGAAGGGATGCAGATGTATTTTCCATTCTGATTCCATGGTTCTGGAATATCAAAATAGAAAATTTACAATGATTTTACTAAATGATTTTAGATTTTAACTCAGAGAAATTAATATAAATACTTTCTAAATTAAGATATATTTCTTACCTTCATTGAGTTGCAGGATGAGATATGGCTTCTGTACTACCCACCTGGCAAACAAGGCTTTAAAATGTGTTTCACAACATGCTAGAAAATTAAAATATCTTACCTTACAACTTTGCATAAGATTGATTGATTTGTGTATGTGGAAACAAAGTGAGAAAAAAAGGAGGATGAGGAAATTTCAGTGTCATGGATTTTAAGTGGCAGAGCTTATACTCATAACCAAGATTAATTTTAATATTTCCTTCTATCATGTACTTCAAATATCACAATTTTTTATTATAGTCAGAAATACTTATTCAAGTCATTTCTTAATCATCAATTATTATAATGAAAAAGAACTATACCATTGATAGAAGAAAATATAGAAGCAAGATTATTTCACAAGAACTCTGATAAGGGTTTAGTAACCTTACCTCTGAAGGTTTGTTAGCAAAATTCACTTTCTTTCTACCAGAGAAATTAATTTTCTGACAAAAAGGGAAAACTGACATCTGATTATCCAGATGGTCCTGCAGTGGCAGCATTTTCAAGTCCAGGGCATATCTGTTACTCCCCACAAAGTTTACTCAAGTAGATAAAAAAAAAATTATGGGCTGTTAATTTACTGAATATGATAGATATTTTACCAAACACTCACAATTTAATTAAACTAAAATTAGACATAAAAATGCCAATTCATATTTTTATAGGCAGCCTTTAAAATAGTAAGTACCTGATTAAAATTAAAGAAAAATAGAAAAATCTTGGCCCTGTATTCTAATTTTCAAGGCAATATACAATGAGCAGAAACAGTTGGTTTAAAGGAATCTCCTGAGTTGCACAAAACACCAACAGACTAAAATTACTTTCCAGTATGTCACCTTCAAGCTGGTGCCTAGTTCCTGTCTTCTTACCTTATGCTTGCTTCTTATCCCCATATTGTGCCTGTTGCCTAGAATTGCATCAGTAGTAAAAAAAAAAAAAAAAAAAAAAAAAAAAAAAAAAAAAACTTTTATGTTGTCCCCAAAATAATTCCTTGAGGATCAATTTTCATTGAAGGAGTTTATTTTTTTATTTTTACATTTTAACAATTAAAAATTATATGCTAAGTGGCCTAAAATTGGTGACTAGTAATATTCTCTCCTAAACTCTATATTTCTAGATTTCAAAATCTTGGCATATACTAAGATGTATCTAAAATGCCATTCCTTCATCAATCTCTCTTTGATTCTGTCCTTTGAACATCAATATGTCTCTGTTTCTTTCTTTCAAATTTATTATTTGTTATAGTGCCCCAATTGACATTTATCAATTACTAATCTATAACATTTTTAAAAGCAGATATCTTATTTTATATTTACATGCACAAACACTTCAGAAAAACATTTTAGTAATAGCACATCCCCAAAAGTTATACTGAACAGAGACTTAAAATAACTATTTAATTATTTTCTATTAAAATTAACTTTAACCTTAAACTCCTAATACATTAACTATATTTTATATTATCATAATACATACAGTTTCTTCCTTATTTGATTTTTCCTCAAAAACAAACAACACAAGAGATATGACTTTATATTATTTTAGAAATTGTTTAGATTGATAATGAATAAAAATAGTAATATTTTCTTTTCTACTTTAAAATATAACCATGTAATACATTAAATATATTTCCATGCAAACAGAATTTTTAACAAGTTCTAGTCCTATTGATTATCACTTAATTTGTTTAATATCTCTTGGCTAAGCTTAAAAATGTTAATAATCTTGAGAGATTATAATATTTGAATTCAAATTCTTAATACAATTATGTGATCACTTATGTATCTTGGCATTTTGTATCTAGAATAATATTCTTAATATCAATGAAAATTAAATTTCAACTTGAAATCAATTTAATACCAAAAAACATCCAAATGAAAAGAGGGCAAAATTCAAGTAATTGCTTTATCTAGAGGCTGCTAGACATTCAAATGTTTCAAAATAAGCTAATAAGTTGGTGTAGTCTCTAAGAAGTCATTATTTCATGACTTCCAGGTAATATGATGGTGACAGGCCACCTTTTAGTGTACTATTGAGAGCTTTGAAAAATTAGCAAACAACCAGAAAAAAGAGAATCAGGAAATCTGGGATTTAGATGATGAATATCACAACCAACATGTAACAGCCATTTAAATTCTTGGCCAAACCAACACAAATGGGTTGATGAACCATGCTCCCTAAGTAAAAGGGGCCTGATGCCAGTGAGCATTCAAGTTCATCAATATTATGTGAAAATTAGATGGGGCGACAAGCTTAGAGAGCAAGTTAAGTAGTTCAAATTGGTAAACAATGTAAAGAGTAATTTAATGTGCCATTTTTACATAAAAACAAATGTAAATTAATTATGTAGAGGAAAATGAGCATTACTTTTTCTGACATGAAAATGATTCAAAATAAATTTTAAGATATAGAGTAAAGGAATTAAATTTCTGATTCTGTAGTTATTTACTTGCATCTTACATATATTTCACCACAAGGCACTGCTATAAGATGTTCTATATCAAGAAATAATGAATTTACCTTCAAAATATTAAAATTGAATATATGAGGTCAATGTCAAGAACTGTGGAGAGTCTAAAATTTTACTCAACTTGCAAGCTAACGAGTTAACCTGCTATGGGTTCATGAATACTGATAGAAGAAACAAGCCTCCTGGTTCAGAGTCAAAGAACTTTATTAATCATAATGACAGACAGCTCAATCTTTATGTTCATGACAGTTTCCCCTGGCCCTTAAGTCCCACAGGCAGATGCAGAATGACCCAGAAAGATGCTGCTTGTGAACCATCTTTTGTAGTGAGCCACAAGCACACTTTTGCCCCAGAGAGTAACATTATCTTTCTTATATTAACAGTAAATAAGCCTTCTTTTAGCTTTAGAAGGAGGCAAAATATCTATCTTGTATTTTTGCTATATCTTTGAAAAGAAAGTCCAAAACAAAAGCCATCTGTGCCTCTGCTTACCAGATATACAAAAAGGTCTGAGTTCCATGGAAAATTGTTTTCAACAATATCTATCCTTTTTTTCTACAGTGTTTTGGTTTCTGGCAAATTGTCCCACAAGTATGTTGTTCTATCACAAATTCTAATTAATCAGCCTGTCATAATTTGGGACAAAATCATTTCAATTTTTTTATACAGCATTTAATTCAGGCTACTATAAGCAGGACTTGAAGAGTAAAATGAGGCCAACCTGCCATATTAACCTTAAACATACCCCTTAGCATCCCAGACCCAACCAGATGAAAAAACTTACAAACTCTACCTTATCCCTCAAGGAAGAAGTACAAACCAATTCTACCACACCCACCCTTCCCCGCAAAAAAAATATTTGGCAAGTGAGTTAAGGCTGACCTAAATATTTTCTATGGCAGAGGTGCTATTTCAGTTAACACTTAAAGGTCTCTTATAACCACTTATAATGTGCAAGCCATTATGTTTTGAGGAGGAAAACAATTTTATGCCTGATTTCCACACAAAAAATACAATTCTGAGAATATATATAGTGCCTCTGGAAAGAATATGTTGGTAACAATTATTGTAAATGGGACATTTGCTAGTATGTAGAGGTTGATAGTGCCTCCAATGTGGCCTTCTAGTCACCTGATAAGTTTTGTTGAGTATAGCGTTTGTTGTTAGATGAACTGTCTAAAGGAAGGCAGTCAAATTAGACCTGTTTGTCTACACTAATACTTATGCAACATTCAGTTGTCCTAAAGAATGAGTGATGTCTAAAGAATTGGAGTAGAGAAGATATATGAAGGAGTGGAATGGTGTTTTTTTTTTTTTTTTTTGTGAAAGGTGCAAAAGCTGGAGTCATATCATGCTTATGCTGATAGGCTTCTGAATAATGTTACAGGAAATGGCTACCAAATCACATCAGAAATATCTTGCTGAAATAACGGACCCAAGCATTATATTTAAGATACTTGCAAGAATTTAGATCTCAACCACAATGCTTTCCTCCTAATGAAGGTTCCAGGAATGGCTTTGAATGGCAAAAGATCATTGAAGCTTTTACCTTGTTCATATTTCCTGGGACCTATAAAATTTTCTACCTAGGCGAATTGATTCCTATATTCTCTCCATCATCACAAAACCAATTGGTCCCATTGCAAAAACTACACTTCACCCTTTTTTTAATTATCTCTACTTTCACCCACACTTTTGGTGCCAAAGGGTCAGAGCATTTTTGTAAAATGTATAGAGACCCAGTAGGTAGCCCACATCGGCCCATCTGGATCACTGGAGTAGAAGTTGGTGAACAGGGTTCTTAATCAAGTCCTCATTATTCTCATCATCAATGATTATGTCAATCCAACAAAAGAGTCTAGGTAAGTAAACCAGGATTTGATCCCATAAACTTGTGCTAGCTAAGCTACCACCCGAAGGGTTATAACAACGAAGCTGGCTTGGGATTACCATTGAGGGAACAAAGCATCGCAATCAAGGTCAGGTGGAATTCTGAATTCTCAAAATAGGGTAATACAATACTCAATTCCTTTTTCTAACTATTACTCAGGAATTAACTAAGAGTAAAAGATCACTTTCAGGAAACAGTACATTCAGTGACTAAACTGCAATTCTTAAGGGTAAAGCAAGAGGAGGTGAAGAATTTGTGTTGGAAATCATCTTGAATTACTTTTTGAAGAGGATATTTCAACACTCAGAACCAGGAAATGTTATGAATAGTAAGGAGTGTGCAATTCCCATCAAGTACATTGTCTGTTAGCCATTTTTTGAGTTACTTTTGCAATAAAAGACATTTTTAGACTGAAAATTAATCATACATCTGAAAATATGTTATAAATTAATTTTATTGTTCAAAACATCGAACACTGTTGTGCTCAGGGTTAGTTCTGAGTGGAATAGAAACTCTGTAACCTGAAAAATAGACAGTATTTTCAGTGAGAATCTGTAAAGGATAAACTAAAATTATACGCAGGGAATTTAAAGGTTGACAATGTGACTACTGGTGTAGGTGGCTAAAATGGTGAGCCGTGGTCATTGACAATGAATATGTAAAGTAACTGAAAGACAATAGTGTCCAAACCATGTAGACATATATTTATGGTAATAAGCTGGATATAGCCTATGTGCCAAAGCATCAAGGAATTTGACATAGTAACTTGGTTCCTGAGTTGACAGTAATGAGAAAGAATAGTTAGACAGATTGAATTTAAAATGGATTAAAAACAAAATAAGAGGGTATTTGCACAAGTTTAAAGGAAGGCTAAATGCCTAAAGGCAGCATTGGGATCAAAAATATGTGAGAGAGAAAATCAGAGTGTAAACTGAGTATAACATATTAATGGAACTATAAGGTATTAGAACTGGAAAGGAATTTTGATATCACCTTCTGCATTTCCTTTTTTAAGCTTAGTTAAAAAATGATTAAATAATGTCTATACATTTTTTTTGTCTTTATGTATTTGATGGGCAAAATATTGCTGGCTATAATAACATCATGTGTTTCTGCTTTCTGACAAAAATGTACAGGGCAACTTCTAAATGATGAAACATATGTTAGTACAGCTGCTTCTAAGTTTAAACACAATACAGTATAATATTTTTGCCTTTGAATATAGACAAATATGAAAAATTATGGTGATTAAGATGGATTATGCCTAGTTTTGTTGAAAAGCAAATGTTCTAGTGTGAAGTTGGAGTTGAATAGTAAAGGGACCTTAAATTTTTTTCTCATCTAAGAACATTCATCTCCAAAAATATAGCATGTTCAAATATTATTTCAGGTTCCCTTGTAAGTATTTAATTTAAGAGCAAAGGCATATATGCACATGTGTATCTTTTATAGTTTTCAGTCTTGGCATCTTATAAATATAAATTTAAAAATAGAATATTTACTATTTATTTATTAAAAATAACTACTAGGAAAAATAACAATTTTTTATATAATATATAATTATAAATTTGTAAATTACTTAAAATCTTGCTCAGATTAATGCTCTAAGTCTCAGGCTTGGAAGATGACTTCTTATCAAGGCTGTAGAGTATATTAACAGGTAATAAAATTATCAGATGCCACTTAGGGTACATATTACTTGTTTTTCCCATGGAGGAAAAAAGAACACTGTGGATTGCAAAAGAAGGAAGAAACATGATTCAACTAGGTAATATTATTTCAGATTAAATACATATACTAATATTAAGAAATAAAATCACAATTTTTTCAGTATTTATATATACATTCAGATTTTTAAATTGTGTGTGGATGTTTAAGAAAATGTAATGATTTTGAATCATCATCATCAAAATTACTCCTTTGGGAATAATTCTATAGCAGGATTAATAATTTTCAGCACCCAGAAAAAACACACCAGCAGATTCAAAACACGCTAATAGGGGGCAGTCAACTGCCAGTTGAGCACATTTTAAAAATAATCTAAAAACATAAACATTAAAAAATATACTATAGAAAAAAAGGTATGCAATGAGATGCAACAGAAAGTAAATAGGAAAGAGAATAAAAGGAGAGAAACAGGAAAAATAAAAATTAAATGAGCATTCAGTTGGTAATTTAGTCATTAAAAAGCTGAAAAGTACTTTATGAAGATATAAAAATTATGAAACATGATAATCTTGCAAGCAGGGAGGACTAGAAGATTTTCATCACCTATTTAAATCTATTTCTTTCTCCTTCATGAATAGTGTCACTTTTGTCATAAATTAAGTAACATTTATATATTTTGATAGTAACACTTTAACAGATATATGGTTTGCAAATATTTTCTCCAATTCTGTAGGCTATCATTTCATTTTGTTGATTGTTTTTGTTGTTGTTGTTTTTTTTTTCCTGTGTAGAAAGATTTTTAGTTTGATGCAATCATACTTGTCTATTTTTGCGTTTGTTGTCTGTGCTTTTGGTGCTGTATTTACACATTTGATAAACAGTTAATATCCAAAATATACACAAAACTCCTAAAATTCAATAGCAAAAAAAAAATCTCATTTATAAAATGTGCAAAAAACATTAATAAACATTTCTCCAAAGAAGACATACAATAGTTCAACAGGTATATGAAAATGTGCTCAACATCACTAATTATCAAGGAAATAAAAATTAAAACCATAAAGTTTCCTCAAAACATTAAAAATAAAATTATCATATGATCCAAAATTTTCACATCTGGGTATGTATCCAAAATAATTAAAATCAGAATTTCAAAGTGATGGCTGCACTTCCATATTCATTGCAGGATTATTCACAATAGTTAAGATATGGAACAACTGAAATTTTTATTGACAGAAGAATAAATAAAGAACATTTATTGTTTTACAGTTCTGGGGAATACAAGCCCAAAATTAATGTGTTAGCAGTATTGGTTCCTTCTGAAAGCTAAGAGGAAAGATGTGTTCCAGGTCTTTCCTTTATTTGTAGAGAACCACAACTTTGTCTTTACTTCATCTTTTCTCTGTATGTGACTCTTTCTCATTCTTTTTATAATGATACCAATTATATTGGATTACGGGCCTGCCCCACTCTAATGTAACTTTATTTTAAATACATCTACAGTGATTCTACTTTTAAACAAGATGGTATTCTCAGGTGCTAGGAGTGAGGACTTCAACATAAATTTTGGTGGGACATGTTTCAACTCACACATTATTGCAATTGTTTAATTTATTGACATAAATTATTTATAATGTTATTGTATTGTTCTGTAAATGTCTGTAGAACTTGTAAAGGTGCTCTTTCAGTTCCAGAATTTGTAATTTATGTCTCCTTTCTCTTTGTTTTTATGCCTCCCACCCTGCTCAGTTTAGCCAAATTTTGTCATTTGAGTTTTGTTTATTCATAGTTTCTGTTTAAAATATTTTATAAATTTTAGCTGCTCAAAAATCTATATTTCTTAACATCCAAATGGAAAAAATATACATACATATATTTAAAAAGAATAAAAATAGAAATGATGATGTGTGATTAAATTTCTTTAATATTCATATATTTTTGCTGAAAAACTTATACTGAGCAGAAAGTCTTCTAATTGCTGATGATGGTTCCCTTAAGCAATATCAATGAACTCTCTACCAAGTTTTTTCCCCTTTCTTTATTCTTTTAATCTAAGTAAACTAACTTTGCTCTTAAAAAAAAAAATTCTATCAAGTATAATTTCCATTTGTAATGACTTTACATGTGCTTAATGAAACATTTCAGAAACTCAAATTTTTAATGAAGATATTTTAAATTATCCACTCACTGTGTAATGGCCTGATTTCGAAGAGATCTTTTACTCAATCTCATACTGTATTAGCACACATTGGATGCTCCAAAATAGACCTATTTGGGTATGAGATTCTATCATTTCCTTCCTGGTGGTGTTTACACCAGTTATGATTAGAAATGTTCACTTAGATTTGCAGTTTATTTCGATATTCTGAGTTTAAATGCACTGAAATGAAAACTGACAAACACTTCAAGATCTGTCAAGGCTGTTTTATTTAATTTCAGTAAATTTAAAATTTTTATTTATAAAGAAATCAGAGTAAATATCACACACCGAAGTAGATTCAATTTAGAGTTCTGCTACTGAATTTAAGATAGTTAAATAGAATATCTGAAAATACTGTATTTAGCTAGTTATTAACCATAATGTATTCTACTTAGTTTTATACTTTTTAAATATTTCCTTATACTCCTTTATTAAAAAAAAAAAGATTAAGAAATTGGATGAAGTTAATGAAATTGTGTTAATATTGTCTGAGCTTTTTCTCATAATTAGTCTAAGGTTGCAGGGTTTTGGGGGAAAGACCACACTGCTATTTCATCATATCATAGCAAGAGTACCTACTATCTACATTATTTAAGATGATTTATTTTGACCTAGATCATGTGGTGAAAGTAGATTTTGCCAAGTTTCTCCATAATGATGTTAAACACTTTTTTCTCCTTTTTCTAAACTGCATTTTATGGAAAGAAGTCATCATGCAGAGCCTACATTCAAAGAATAGGGAATTATGCTTCCCTTCCTTTAGGGTAGAGTATCTACAAAATTTATTGGATGTCTTCTGAATGGAGTATTTTTCTTTTCTCCTTCGTTTTAATTTATTTAATAATTTATTGATAGTATGGATTCATAGGTTTTATTTTAAATTTTGAATTATAATTCTTTAATCCCATATACATAATTATGTCATATTTAAACATAGTTTTATTTCTTTCTGTACCCTTTTATTTCCTTTTATTTTCTTATTTCACTACTTGGACAATGTTCAATGGTGGAGTGGGTGGAGAAATTGTTGCTTGTTCTCCATCTTAGAGGGAAGTCATTCATGTCAGTACCGAGTTGATCAAGAAGGTTAGATGTTGAGATGTCCAGTTGGAAGAAAGCACAAAAGGCCTACATGAGAATGAAATGGCAGGCACCAACTTTATTGTGAGGAGCATGCTTCTATTGCTCGAAATGCAGTTTTATAGGTGGGAGCATGGTATTGCATGCACTTCTTCTTCTCCCCTTTCTTGTGCCCTCCTTCTCCTCTCCAGGAAACTCTGCTCCACACATAGCAGAGTCCAATAGTGGCATTCAGCCACACATGCATGATACTAATGCACTAATGTAACATTTTAAATCTGGGGTCCTATTCCTCGCTAAGAGCCTGAATTATAGCCAGACCTGGACCCTCCAGATCTGGGACGCATAATCCAGTTTCTCAGCATTAAGTATGAAAGTCAGACGAGACGTATTATGTAATATGAACTAAGGTAAATATAGATATCTGCCTAGGAAGTACACTGTGTTTACTGTTTTCTGTATCTGTATCTGAGACTTCCATTTCCTCTCATGTTCTTCTTTTTCCCCTTGTTTTGGTTTTTACTAGAAATTCCTTTTTAAGTATACTCTGAGCCTTGCAATTTTTTTTCAGCTGCAATCCTCTGTTATTTTATAGGAGCCCTGTTGGTGTTCTGGTGAGAGGTAATGAATGGGAAGTGTTCATACTTCTGTAATTAGGTCTCCATTTTTTTTGAGGAGGGGAGGTGCTGTATCTGGGCTGTGATCTTCATCAGTACTTCTCAGTCCCCATCCCTAACTTAGCTGAAACACGAGGACAAGAAGGGGTTAGACTTAAACTTTTTTTTCCACATTAGTTAGGCTTTGGGAAAGTAGAACTACTTTCCCTTGAGGACAGTTGAAGAACAGAAAGTTCCATATATGTTTCAAAATTGTTACCTTTCCCTACTCCTTGTGGTGAGCATGAGGGGATTTTTCTCCACTCTTCATCATGAGAACCTACTAGGGTTCTTAGAGAAAAAAGTTTATAGAATCATGGGTCTTCTCTTAAGATTAGGTTCCCCCTCAACAAGAGTTTTTAACTCTCAAACTAGTCCACACTGAGCATCCAGAAGTTTGTCAATTGTGATTTAAGTGCTCCTGCTAGTACTGGATATACCTGGTAAATTTCTACTCCTGGGGTTTACTCCCAATAAACTGTGATTCTTTGTATCTATCTGACTCTCTCTTCAATTTTCAGGATAGTAGTTTGCTGCATGACCTCAATTCTCTGATGGATCTAAGAAGAGTTGTTTATTTTCAGTGTGTTTAGTTGTTTTATGTTATGAGGATGAGAGTGAGAACTTCCAAACTATACATAAAAGCAAAAACTAAAAGTCTCTGATATTTAGATTTAATATGTTATACAAAATTTATACTACCTTATTTTATCAATAACATTATAATTTCATCTAAGTTCCTTTCAATCAAGAGTGTTCCTATAGAAGATATTTATTATACTTTGAAGAAACAACACAAACTTTTTTTTTAAATCGATTTATCAAACAACTCTTACACACCATCTCAGAACTTCTAGGCCACTTTTGTCTCTGTTGCCATCATAGCATTTCTGTGTATCATGTCCAAACGAACACATATGCAACCTGATAGCCCCTCACCTCATGTCCTATCCCTTCTGCTGACCTCACTGCAATAAGTCTCAACACCCACCCACATGTGTGCAATACAGAAGTTCATATGAGCTATCCCCATAAGGAAAAGACTTGAACAATGAGAGAAATAGACAGATAAATAAATTCTTCCCCTCCTCTTTGCAGAAATATCCTGTGTATGGCTTCTTGAGGCATAGTACCTCCTGATAGAGCCCTAAGATAAACTTAGCTATGATGAGATCAATAATGAATTCATGTAGTGCTCTCTCCTTTCATACTTTATTCTTCTTGTCTTTATTCCTAATGTCTACTTAGTAAGTTAAATGCACAAATACACTCAGCGTAATAATCTTTTCCCAGTGGAATTTCAGGACAAGTAGAAGGAAAACAAAAAAGAGTTCTAGAATGTTTTTATTCTTAAATGAAATCTAGCAGATATTTCCTCTTTATGTGATGTTTTCATTTCTAAATGTATGGTGATAACTGTACTTTCTGAAATTCGATTTCTGCAATTAGCACCTTAATTTGCCTTGCTTTGAAATGTGGATCTGGGAATTAACACCTTCCATATGCAAAATTTCTTTAAGACCGAGGATATAAACACATGGGAAAATGTTAAAGTGAGACAAGTATGTGAAAAATTAATTTAATGTAGTCCTTTTGTTTAAAAACCTTTTGTCTAATGCTTTAGTCTAAGGAAAATATGATTCACTAATATGAAATGTTGATTTAATAAAGCTTACATGGTGAATAAAAGTAATAATTGAAAATACACATGAAAAAATATTGAAACATATTTTTTAAATATTTTAGATAAATGAAAACTAATGTGACTATTTTATAAGCCAAATTCTATAATTATATTTTTATTTCTTTAATATTTTCACTATGTTTTTATCTCCACATGTATTAGTACTTATTAAGATTAAATTTACAAATATGGGTAAGTTATGTTTTCATTGAAATCTTTTAGTTGTTAAAAGTTATTATCTATTTATCTCTCTACCTATATTTATTCTATGTCTTTATCTACTTGTAATCACTAATAACTTTGTTAGTATATAAGTTCAAAAATATTTTGAGGAACCATACAAATTTGTATGCATTAAAAAATGTTTAAGAAATTACATATTGGTGGTGATCTCAAGGGCTTTTGATAGAATTTATTCTGTTTCTATATGATTACAATTATAACAAACATTTTTATATTGATGATTTATGTTTATATCATCATCTGTTTTATATACAATAAATATAGAACTTCCACCACACCTTTTTCTTAGCATTATGTTCATTAAAAATATTTTTTTCAGTTTTAATATATAGTTGTTATACCCGACTTCGAGTCTCCACGCGCACCAAGGAGCCGACACGGATGTAAGAACAAGAGGAAGTTTATTTGCAGGCTCAAGCCCGGCCGAACACCAATACACTGATGCAGCAGTGGAAGTGTCGGCCCCAACTTACAGTTTCAAAGAGTTTTTAAAGGGTAAAACCGTAAGCAGGTGAGTACAGCAGTGGTGTTACAGGTTTGGTGAGTTTATTTTAAACTTTAAGGGGATTGGTTAAGCTTCGAACTTGGCAGGTGGAACTTATAGATCTCTGACTGGCCAATTATTGGGTGGGGTGACTCTTAGTCAGTTGGAGGTTTTTCTTGTTATTCCACTTAAGTTCAAAATGGAGGGTTTGTATCTAGGATGGAGTCACTCTGGTTCTACAGTTAACAAATGATTTTCTTCTCAAAGTTATATGTAATGTGAGTTAAT
Source organism: Macroglossus sobrinus (assembly GCA_004027375.1). Lineage (NCBI taxonomy): Eukaryota > Metazoa > Chordata > Mammalia > Chiroptera > Pteropodidae > Macroglossus > Macroglossus sobrinus. The sequence goes on from PVKZ01004442.1 coordinate 43,286, forward strand.
TTATTAGCAAGTCATTGTTTTAAAAATTAATATTTACCCATTCTAATTTGTTTCTGCCTTAAGCCCAATTTTAAATTCTACTGCTTATTTCCCTCATAAACAAAGGTCAATTTCTACATTGAATTTAAGATTGTATCCCCTTAAGTCACATATATTACATGAAAGAATTTTTCCAGTTCCCCATATCCTCATGTTTTTTCAAAAGGTGTCAAGTTTCTCCATGACTGATAATATCCAAAGCAAAAGGAAGGGAATTGAAAATGACAACACATTTAGAATGCTAAAAATACATATAGAATTTTAGTGTTCAGAAGATACGTGGTTCTACTTTCTTAAATAAGAAATTTTATATTAAAAACATCAGACAACCTACATTTGAGGTAGCCTGTGGCAGAAGAACAAAGTACTAATACACAAAAGTAAAATTTTTAAGATGTCATTCACATGGAATCCAGATACAGCCAAAACTAATGTATGGCAATAGAAATCACATTGCATTTGGTGAGGGAAAGAGGAGACAAAGATAGAGGAAAATTTACTTAAAAGGACAAGAGAGTAACTTCTTGGGTATATGAAATGGTCTATGAGATGGCAGAACTGACATCACAAAAAACACAGACTGGATGATTTAAACAACATAAATTTATTTTCTCATAGTTCTGGAAGCTAGAAGTCTGAGATAAGTTATCAAAGGGTTCAGTTTCTCCTGAGGCCTCTTTCCTTAGTTTGCAGTTGGCGGCCACCTTTCTGCTGTGTCCTAACATAGACTTTTCATCTATGTACTCCTGATGTCTCTTCCTCTTTTTATAAAGACCATAGTCCTATTGGATTAAGATTTTACCCTTATGGCCTCATATAATTTTAATTACCTCTTTAAAGATCCTATTACCAAATACAGTCACATTGGGAATTAGAACTTGAAACTGTAAATTTTGAGAGGAGCAGGGAGAAAATTAATTCCATACTGGGTGGGTGGACAGGTGCATTTGTTTTTAAAACATGATAAAAATGATCATTTAAGAGCTATGCATTTTCTGTTTATTAGACCTAAATTTTTTTTAAATGTTATAATGACGGCATTTGAAAGTTGTTTTTTGCCATATAAAGATATATTATACATTTGAATACATGTTTTATTTGTATTTTTTTCAGGATACACAGAAGCTTGGTCATATGTAAAGACTGACAAGTAATATTGGATTTTATAAGATTTTTGCTGCTTTGGGATACTTTAATTCATTGGTGATGATGGGCTACTCATGACTGGTCAGAATATAATGGAGACTGTAACCCTCGCATATACATGCTCACTCTTGCATCACTCAAAATGATCTGGGCCAGTACAATTCCAAAATGTGATTTAAAATATGTACTGGCTCAAACTTGGATAGAACCCCGACTGAAATGGCTTTTATCATCTATGAACTTATAGACTGTACTATATGTTAGTACAGTCATTGCCCACAGAATCTATTGCCCACAGAAAAGAAAGAATGTATGAAATATTATTAGATAGGCCTGTAAAGCTTATTTTTCACCCTCATTGGCTACTCATGTGCCGGGTATTCAAGAATAATATATTTTGCCATATTATTGTCAATTTTAATGAAGTGTTATCAAAGATTTTTTTTTTTTTTTGCAGTTGCAGGAAACTCCACTAATTTCTCTCTGTTACAGAAAACTATTCAATAGCCACTATGGAAGCCATTCATGCATTACAAGGAAACCCCCTTAATTGGCAATTAGGTGTAACCATTTAGGTTAAGAGAAATGTCATTTCAAAGAAAAGATGATTTTCTATCAATTCCTGAGAATAAGTTGTTGCTCAGTACAGTGATTATTAGTATTCATTTGTAAATATTTAGATATTTCTAAATGATTATGCTATTTTATTGATCCTAGATCTGAGGAGGGTATCTCCAGGATACTGTGGACTTTCCCAGGAGTTACATATATATATTCAAAATACTGGAGACATTTCCTGAACTAAGTGTTTTAGAAATATCTCATCCGAAAATAAAACTGATACTGCCAAATCTGCTCTTAATAGAAAAACAGTGAGGGTCTTCTTAACCAGTTTGAATCTATCATATTTAGAATATTATTATAATTACAATTGTACCATGTTCATACAAACAGACATTTGTAATTCTTATTTAATTTGTATTTAAAAAGGTCACTAAGAAATATGAAGCACTTTATTCTGGGGACAATCCATGTAGGTATGAAGGCACAAAAATTATATATTTTATTTTAGAAAGGAGTGCTTACCCATGACTACCAGGAACCTAATCTAGTTTAAACTGTATGAGATACACGACCACAAGCATTCACTAGCTATCTAACATTCCAAAAGGAATGGTAGGCAAGCTCCATGTCTCACCTATAATCAAAGAAATGTTGGCATTAATTCCCAATGTATGAGATATTCAATCTAATATTTAAAAAAAATTTAGCAAATATTTTTTAATAAATTAGTGAAAACACAGCTGTTTCTCATTTACAAATTACCACTATGTCTTTGAAAACTGACGTTGAATTTTATTTTCAGCAGTAAAAGACATATAGATGTCTTTGTTAGAAAAAATGCAACATTTAAAATACATTACGTATGGGGGAAAAGCAATTTTTTTGTGTGGCCAGATATATTAGAAAGAAAACTGCCAAATTTCAAGAGACTGAGTTGTAAAAAATAGTTGTCAACTGATAGTGCATTGTGAAGAATAAGAAGAAAAAATGTACAATCATATGGAATAATGGTTTGCTTGTATAAGGCAGTAATGCTGAAATGGTGTTGCTTTAGCTGTGTGCAAAACAGCTTATTTCACAAGCTGACTAGCATTATAAAGAGTATATATTTAGAGAGTTGAGTAGCTAATCAGAAGAGAAGCCGATAATGAAACTTGTGAAAATTCAAACTGAAGGCAATGTGATATTAAAACACATACACAGACTCCCCCTGCTCCTCTATCCCTTACACACACTCACAGGAGATAAAATATAGTCAGAAAGTAAGTTTCAAGTAGAGAAGAAAAATGTCTCTTTTTTTTTTTTTTTAGCATAGATGAAAAGGAAATTATGGGCAAAAAAAGTTTTACACAAAGAGAAAGTGATTTCCGTGGAAGTAATATACCTCTTTTATTCAAATGTTGCAACATAAAAGCTCCTGCAAAATACATTTTTTTCCCCTGTATGGAAACTGTCTTTATAATCTGCTGAACCCTTGTTAGCTATCTAGTTTTACAAGGAAGTGATTAAATGCGTTCTCTGCTATTTACCGTATGTTTTATATTTTCTGTTTTTATTTTTTTTATTCACTTTACCAAGATGACTGTCTTATTTTCAAATTGTTCTACAATTGAGTCTGTCTTTAAAAATCTGAAGAGTAACTCTTGCCCTTAAGGGTTGTATAAATTTTTTAAAAACCTACAAAATTTTCAAGAGAATTTGATAGAATCATAAAATGTTTTATTTTGTTAGTATGAACTTTTGTTTTTCCAGCAACATATATACCACTAATACAAGATCAGTGCTCTCAGATATAATTTGAAATATAATATTTCTTTATGCTTTTTGTTTCTGTTTTCTTTTCTTTAAGAGAGATTTGTATTTTCATATCCATGGTATGGAATACTTTTCCAAGTTTTAACAAGAGAAACATCCTTAATATCAATTTAGAGAAGAAAAGTATGGCCTCCTTAAGATGGTAGTCAGATTTATATCGTGAGCAAATAATTACCTTAAGTTTTTTATTAGAGACACAGAAACTTCAGTAAGGTCCTGTTTTGGACTGCAGATTTTATTGGGTTCACTAATAAAGGCCAAAGTTCCAACAGTGAGGGCAGGAGCAGTACATAGAGAGAATTAGAGAGAAGGAAGAGCAGTTAGAGAATTATCAGGCCATAATGGAACTTGTAATTGTGGTCAAAAACAATGTACATGGAGATGTTAGACTTGCTGTTTTATCCTGGAGAAAATTAATTCTTCTGTCTTTCATTATCTCTGTGTAGATATTAGATTTCCATCCTCTTCCCAGGCTTACTACAAAAAATAATGGTATGTGTAAGAATCTTCATATTGCCTAAGTCATCACATTTTAATATGTAGAACTGTTTATAGAAAAAAGAAATAGAAGTAGTCTTCCTGTTATACATAAAGAAGTTACATATCAAAAGTATTTTAATACCCATAGTAGTGTTTAATCTTTAAAATAAAAGACTATATTCTACTGCAATGGCGTTCTCTGAAAATGAATTCTGTAAAAATAGTGGCAAATTGAAAGTGTTTACATGTCTTGAACATTGGAAAAAGTGTTAGTTCCTGTCTTTTCTGGTTTTTTAGAAGTTATTTTGAAAGATGTGGAGCTATTGGGTGCAGTGTGGTTTTCAAATATCACTACATGGTCTCTGTCCTTTCAATCACACCAAATGCTGCCCTCTGCCTCTTCCATGTGGATCAATGAACTATGCAGTAATTGAAGATATTAACTAGAGAGGAGTCTTCCCTTGCTCTGCACTTTTTTCTTAAATTTCAATATGTAATAATTTCAAAATGAGAGAGTGGGAGGAAAAGGGAGTCCGATAGAAAATCTAAATCTAGCTAAATGAGAAAGATCTTTTTATACTCCCAGCAGATTTCTGCTCAGCTTTAGTACAAACGCTACCTTCACTACTCAGACATGGTTATTAAAAATACCATTCATGTGCTAGACTCATTCAAACAGGGTGAAAAGATAAATTGTCTCCATTAGCCCTGTGCTTGTTTTTCTCTCAGCTTCCTTATATCCATATGGACAGCCCAATTATATGATCTAAGGGAAAACAAACAATCTACTATTTTCCAGAGAAAGATCCCACTCTCCTGACATTCTAGCTATGTGACTTCTACTTTTTGTCTCTTCACCGGTAAACTGGAATCAAGAATAGTGTATTACAGGATTGATTTAAATTATAACACCTTAAATGAAATAATAACTATAAGACATAAAATAAAAATATTTTAATGTTTCCTGAAATGTTAGACTAAAAACAAAATAGCATCTTTATTGGAAGACATTAGAGTATAATGAGATGGAAAGTATATCAATAAACATAGATTTGTGGATTTGAGCTTAGACACTGTTGCTATTTTGGATATTGGAACAAGTCAACTACTTTGCTGAAGACTGCTTTTTTTTCATGTGCATAAAGTGTGGGTATAGGTAGAAGAGCAACATGATATCAGTGCACCTCAAAGTAGCAACATTCTAGGAGTTTAGGCTTCTCTGCTGACAGATAAACTTTTGTGACATTCTTCATATTAAAGATGAGACGAGACAGTGATTATTTAAATTTATATTTGCATAGCAGCCTCCAGTTAGTTATATATTCAAAACCTAGATTTCTAGGTGAATTCTGATCTCTAAGATATGCCCCTCTATAAACCACTTTTTAAAAAACCATTTAAAGTATTGCCAGTATTACATACTGCTTCCCTTCAGACAAGTGTACTGAAGTCATTGTTACACTAACAGAAATTTGAATATTTCTCAAAGTTTCTGAATTTTCTATTTCTTAAGACAAAATATAATCACTTAGAAAAAGCGAAAACAAACCAAAATATTAGAATATCTTTAAGCAAGACATTAATACAATGCGGTAGAGGTACTATTTTTTAAATTTCAGCAAAGTTTAAATAACATTTTTATTTTCTCTCATCAGAAATCGATCCTTTTTGAATTTTAACAAAAATTGTCTATTAATCTACAAAGAAAAAAAAATCCACAGAATCATTGTAATCCTGCAAAATTAATTAGTTTTTTTTTTCACAACTTTAGAACTCAAAAGAAATTAACTTTTAAAAAGCCTTGGGCTTATTTCTGTGAGAATGTGTAAGCAGATGTGTGATTTAAAATGACTCGAAAAATAAGAATGACTAAAATAATTGCCATAAACAGTGGACTAATTTATCTATGTCGTGGTGCCTAAGTGCGGAGCAGCGCTTCAAAGATGTCACTGAAGGAAACAGCTATGAGGCATAAAGGTGTCCTACTGTTTTTTCACTCCCTTGTGTATTTTTCTTTCCTCTGGTTTATGAAAAAGCCTGTATTAAAGTATTTAGGAACAGTGTGTTAACTTTCAAAGAAAGGGTGGGCAAAGGAATTAGGCAGAAATGAATGGATAATCCAAGCAAGCACAGTGACTGTATTTAGAACAGAGAATACATCATTTTTATTTTCAACAGGGGCATGCTTCTTCTTTTATTAAGTATCAAAAAAGATCCTAATGATTATTTCTTTTATAGTACTATATTGTTATGGAGATATGCACTAATGATAGTTTAAAAATAACTTCATTTTTATTGTCTTCAAATGGACTATAAAATAAATATATATAATTTATTTATTTATATACATTTCTAATTAATATTATATATTAATTTATATATTAATATATAAAATAAATATATATTGGAAGCAGGTAACTAGAGGCCACATAGTTGCATTAAAAAATTGTGTTAATTAAATTTTAGTCTATAAAAATGATATCCATGAATGTTATACACAGATTTAATCAGATACAAACATAAGTAACTTAACTGAAACTCCAACAGGTTGAATCAGAATAATTTACTATTTGAACTTAGGTATTGCATCTGAAAAGAGAAAAAGCATCAGAGTCCATTAGCATCTCAGCATAATTTATTGGGCAAGCAAAATATTATAATGAGAACACCACTATTTTCCAGCAAATGAAATTGATTAGAGAAAAGTGAAGAAGGAAATCAGGTGATAAGGGTTATTGGGGCCGTTCTGTCACCAATTAGCTCTTTGACAGTGAACAAACCCCAAACCTTTTTTACTTGCAATTTTTTTTTTAATCTATTCTTGTTTTTCACAGGACTATTGTGAGAAGCATATAGAAAGAACCTACAAGATTTTCGAAGTCTATAAAGAACTAAGCCAACACCAGCCAATGCTATTGATAATGAAAATATAGGGCTGTATAATACAGGGCTGTGCTTTATGGTACTTTGTACCAATCAGATATAAATTCTAACTAATGTCTAAAAATTAACATTAAAATGTCTCCAAATACCAAAAAAAACAGTTGTCATCTCAAACCCTCATTAGCATTTAGCACTGAAGTAATGGTAATTCTTATTTTACTGTATTATTTTCAGATTTTAGAATACTAATGGTAATATTGAGGCATAGGAATTTATTAATTTATTTAGCAAATATTTTTGAGCTCTTATTATTCATGAAGCATTGACAAAGCAATCTCCAAGGCTCAGGTAAATAACCTGATATTGATAAATCAATATGTAAGAATCAGGTAAATAGCTAATTGTTCTAAAATATAAAATCACTGTCCAATTCATAAAAAAGGGGCTTGAATTTTAAAAATTATTATGTAAAGTTAAAAAGTCTGCAATTCATAAAAGAATGGCAGAAAATCAATTTTTAGAGTTCAAAGGATAAAAGAATACTTCTTGATGGGTACTTGGATTAGTTTGCCGAGCTATACAGAGATTGAGTAGCTTAAACAACAGAAATGTATTTATTTCTCAGTTCTGGAGGCTTGAAGTCCAATATCAAGGTGACAGCAAGGTCTGGTTTCTTCTGAGACCTTTCTCCTTGGCTTACAAATGCCACCTTCCTGCAATGTGTTCACATGGTCTTTCTTCAGTGCAGGCACATTCTTTGTGTTTCACTGTGTGTCTAATGTTTTGTTTTGTTTTTATCTTACAGAGACACCAGAAAAGATAAAGGTACACCAATGTAATCTTATTTAACTTTGATTAACTCTTTAACTACCACCACCCTCATTTCCAAATACTGTTATATTCTAAGGAACTGGGTTTAAGAGGTCAACATATTTTGGGAAAAACACAATTCTCTCATAATGCTGTATGAAGGGAATCTCAAGACTGAGATTTGTAAGGAAAATAAAATTTAGTAAAACTAAATATGGAAGAACTCTGAGAGTTAGTCCTTAAATTTAAGTAATTTATTTATTTATTCTTAATGTAATTACTAAAGCTTTGTTTAAAATGACCATGTAATTATTTATTTTTTCTTTTTATTGCATTTTTTTTCTTTATTCTCTCATTTCTTATCTTAAATGGATAATTTTATTATTTTTTTTATTTCAGACTTCTTCCTCTGTTGGCTTGTTAACAATTCTTTCTATTACTTAAGTTGTTACCCTAAAGAGTAATATTTACTTATCCTTTGAATTATAGCCACCTACATTGTAACGACCTAACATGAATTTTTATTTTTACCACTTTCTAGGTGAAGCTAGGATCTTTATTCCTTCCTACCACTTTCCCTCCATTTGTGCTATTCTTGCCATGTGTTTTAGGTCTACATATAATTTAAATCTTAAAATATATTATTATTAAATTTTAAAGTCAGTATTTGTTGATTTATGGTTTTGCCCTTTCTTCCTTCTTCAATTCCCATTCTCTATCTAAAATAATTTTCTTTGGTTTGAACAACTCTCATATATAATTTACTTCAGAAAAAAATGATGATAAAATATCTCATGTTGATTATGTAGAAATACTTTTATTTATTTTAAGTTTAAAGGATAATTTTGAAATTATATAATTTAAGATGTAGTTCTTTTCTTTCAACATTTTTAAGATGTCACACCATTTATCTGTGGCTTTTCTTTTTAACTCAACTTTCAGTGTTACTGTTGGTACTACTAAGGTAATGTGATTTTTTTATTCACAGACTGCTTTTAATTTTTTTGTCTAAGATTTTCAGCAATTTTACTGTGATTTACCTAGTTGCATATATTTATCCAGCTTTAGTTGAGAGCCAACTATATGGTTGAAACTATGGGTTCAATCTTGTGTGTCAATTTTGGGAAATTTTGGGATATTATTGCTTTATAGTTCATATTATCTTTTCTCTCTAATCCATTTCCAGGAATTCAATCATTAAATCTTATAAGTCTTTTATTATCGTTTCTATATTTTCTTTTCTTTCATGCTTATGGAATTTTCCTTGACTCAACATATTAATGTATATGAAATATCATTTGTCTAAGCTAGCCATGACATTCCCATTCTCTTTTCCAGGTTTTATCTCTGAATGTCCTTGCAGTATCAGTGTCCAGGATGCTAAGTTATCTCCAATGAAACAGGAATGTTGCAAGGATTTTTGACAATATTTTGTTTTGTAGATGGAGAAATAAGTCTCTTGTGGCAAATAGATTTTTGCCCCTATATCTTTCTTCTACTAGGAATATTTGTGGAGGTTGTGAGGCCTGGATGCAGCCAGTTTTTGAGTTTGAGGCTAAACTGTGAGAATGAAAGCCAACCTGTTGAAGATGGTGAGAAAGTAAAATTTAAAGACACTGGGGCCCCAAAGACTTTTTTTTTAGCCATGTACCAAACCTAGAAGTATCTCTTATATGAATAATTAAATGACTTTATTGATAAGTCATTATTAATTAGGTTTTTATGAATTAAAACCAACAGATACGAATGAGGAGGAAATGTCCAGATAGCATGGAAGGATTTAGGAGGGGATGTTCTAGACAGAATAAACTGTTTATGTTCCTTATACTAAGGAACCCATGTATAATCCAGTACTGCTGCTGATAGTAATGCTGATTAGCATTTGGGTACTTTATAACCAAATTTTCATTATAAAAAAAATCACTCTGGAGAAAGTATATTGGGGGAGGGGAAGTGAATCAAGAAGTACAGACAGTAGTGTGGACATTATGACATTATTTTAAGTATTGAATGCAGGTGAACATAATAGAATTGAGAGGAGATTATTTATTATGTGATATTTGTTCCATATGTGAATATAAATTTATTATTTATAAGATATTAATTGTGTTGATAATGAAATGATATGAGAAAGAGTATAATGAAATATTGCTCCTGAATTTTTGACTTAGGTAATTATGTGGATAATGGTAACATAGATTAAAAAGGTATACAAAAGAACAATAAGCTTCTGTTCTTTCTTTTTACTAGTACCAGTGTGATGTAGTAGAAAGAATTCTCAGAAATCGGGAAATTATTTGGGTTCTAATTTTAGTTGTTGTCAATAGAGTGCCTATCCATATAACCTTTGGGGCTTCAGTTTATTCATGTGGAGAATAAAGCAGCAGTGCTAGATAGAAATCTAGTTGTCTTCCCAACTTTAAATTTTGTTTTTATATACAAAAGAAACTGATTATAAAATAAATATGCCACCTAACAGATCCAGCATTAGTTTTCTCAAGTCATTAAAAAGAGTTAAAACTATTATGTACCTTTGTCATCTTCCAAATTAATCTACGTCCTTCTTCTCCCAGGCAGAACATTTATTTTGAGCTCTAATCATGCAAAAGAAAAAAAAAACTTAGCTAGATTTTGCTATTAAAACAAACTGATTATATATATATAATAATCAAATTATATATATATATATATGTGTGTGTATATATACACACACATATATATACACACACATATATGTATATATACTCACACACATATGTAACATATATGTGTATACTTATGTGAGGTATATCTATAGATATATATGAGTGTATATGTATAACTCTATATATACATATGCATTCATATAAGTATATACATGTGTGTGTATGTGTAAGAGTATATTTTACTCTACTTGGCAGTCCTAAATTGCATCCATTTTTATTTTATTTTATTTTTTTATAACTATCATTTGGCAACATTTTTTTTATAAGTGCCATGTTTTCTCAAAGTGTTTTTGCTCATCAGCCTACCTGGAGACTTCTATTCAGAATTCAAAGTCTAGATTGAACATCTCTGCATGGAAGAAACCCTTTACAGATCTTACACTCCCATACAAGACTGACCACTTGTTCATGTATATATCATTCAATTTCCTATATTCCTCCATTATAATCAATTTCTTGCCACATTGCAAATAGTTCAGCAGTTTGCCATTCTTATGAATTTGAGATATGTTATAGTGAGGAGACTTTTTTCAGAAAAGAGAAATTAGGTAAAAAATGATATTTAACAAAAAGTTTCTTTGGCAGGATTGGGAATAGATTGGACATTTCTGTTGTCCAGTAATAAACCTCCAATTATACCTTAGACACTAGAACCATTTCAATATAACAAATAAATAAGTGTTTCATTCACTTAGCATCACATCATTCAATGTCTTCTCTCTTGTTTCAATAACCAGTTTAACAGTAACAGTGCTAAGTAGGGGCAATTTATTTTGACATTATGTAGATAGGCAGAACAGAATGTCATGTTGCATTATCACATGAAGGCAGAATGTACTAAAAAACTGCTCTTTTCATTACTTATTTTTACATCTAAATTGTTATAGCAATGTATATTTTAAAGCAACATGCAATGTTAATATTGCATAGTTGATTCTGCCAGTTGTTATGGCAATGTTAGGAAGATTAATTTGATTTTGGCTTTAATAATAACAGTAGGAAGATTAAATATACATGTATCCTATGAATTAAAATGACCTAAGTATTAATAATTAACCCTCCAGCCATTTTTCAAAGTTGACAAAAAATGATAAATATATGAAAATTATTCTAATCATATTTGACATGCCACTGTAGCTATTTTTATTCTCATGCATTACAATACATTATTCTATACATAAGGAAATTGAGAGGCTGATTAGTTCAGCCATTGACTAAACTCCTATATGTCTTCATTAGAGCCAAGAAAATAATCTTAATAAAGTTATTTTATTTTTCTGTTTCACATTAATGTTAATTAATGTGACTTACTATCCTTATTGGTGGACATTATGAAGCTTCATTTGATTTAAGACAATTCCAAAAATATGTTGTTCATCCACACTTGCTAAATATGGTCCATTTGAGCAATAATGCAGATGACCTACTTGGAGTTTTTATGGGGGTAGAAACCTAGGTACTATTTGCCAGTGGTTATACATGGCCAAGTACTCTAGGAAGCATTTAACAATCCATTTCAGGCATAAAGTCTACACAAACACACCTATACATACACTAATACATTATGATACTTAAATATATTTTCACTCAAGCCATTCTGTGTGCATCAAACTCACTAATTTTCCATTCTTACACAAATCTCGAACACCTTTACTTTTTGTTGAAACAATTCTGTTAGTGTTGGAACAATACTTTTCAATGAAGTTATTAGGGTTAAATTAAAAATACAAATAATAATCAAAATAGTTAACTATACTGAAAATTTCTAATTAGGACTTTGTTTTATTCTTCTATTCTTTAAAAATATTATACATGAAAATATTTGCCAAGTGATATAACTCATCTATATCCATTTAAATTTTGAAATGAAGTGAATTAGCTTTCAGTCATAACAGACATCTTTAAAATTCTCATTACTCTGAACATTGTAACTGGATATTGTCTTAGAACGAAAACCAAAATTAAATGAACTATCACGAGATGTGTGTAAAATTAGTAGCTATTTTTTTTTTATCTTAACTAATAAGCAGTGAAGAGTTTCAAGTGCAACAGCTTGGATTACTCTTGTAGAGGAAAATATACCTATTAACTAAGGAAAAAAATTCACCATCACAGCTTTGCCCATGTGAATTCCTTCTTGGCATAAATTAATAGCCTGAAGCACAGATAGAGGTTTCCCACAGCAGGAAGAATATGGTAAAGAGACACCAAAATTTTATTTTCCAGCATACCACTTTAAGAATGGGCTTCTTCCTTGATTAGGATCACTTGTTAATTCTTATTGAGATGAAGTGGGAAATATTTGATTCATTTACATTGATCACTAAGCTTTGTCAAGTGTATTTTCACTGAATGTGAGTATTGGATAGGAGGGAAGCTAGACTATAAAACAAAACAATTAATTTTTATTCAATATGTTTATATATTTTTTCAGTCTCTGAACTGAATGTTCTCAATGATCTATAATTAATTTAAATTCAATTATCTTCCTTTGCTATTATTTTCTTTAAAGCCTGTCATAGCCTAAGTAGGTTGTTCACCCGACCCCACATTTAAAGTAAAATTTATGCCTATGTCTATTATAGTTACTCCAGGTTTATAGTATTTCTTAAATCTCGTCTATGTATATGATTATAAATGTAACATACATTTTTACTAAAAGTCAGTCTTACCTGTGTTTTTTATAATTCTAGACAACCTTAAGCTATTTCATTGCATTCAACTTTACAATATTAGACCATTTGTCTTTTGAATTGAGTTTCTCTTTAAACTTCTTTAACATATATAAAGAGCCCAAAGCATATCTTAAATACAATATTTTAAATACTTAATGTAGTAGGCAGAATAACAGACACTCAAAGATGTCTGTGCTCCACTCCCCAAAACTTATAGAGGAGGAAGAAATTTCTCCCACCCCCATTGGATCTTGACTGTTCTAATAATTAAATTGTCATGGGACAGATTAACAGAAAAAAATAAACAATTTAATTCATACATACAGAAGTCTCACAAAAATTAAACCTCAAGAAATAACAAAAGCAAGCAACTTTTATTTTTTTAGACAAGAAATCAATAAATTCATGATGAATTGACAGGACAAAGAAACAAGGTTTGGATGCTTAATTAGTGAAGAATCTAATTAGAGTTTGGGTGTAGGATAAATTAGTAAAGAAGTCACAAGAACTGTTTATAAAGGTATATGTCACTTAATGGGAATATAGTCTGAGAAATGTATCTTTAGATAATTTTGTATTTGTACGAACATCAAGGAATGTATTTACACAAACCTAGGTAGTATAGCTTATCACTCCTAAGCTACAAACTTGTACAAACAGTACTAAATATTGTAGGAAATTGTCACACAATGGTATTTGTGTATCTAAACATAGAAAAAGTTCAATAAAAATACAGTATAAAAGATAAAAAATGGTACCCCTGTATAGAAAACTTACCATGAATAGGGCTTGCAGGACTGGAAATTGCTATGGGGGAGTACTGAGTGAGCGATGAGTGAATGTGAAGGCCTAGGATATTACTGTACCCTAATGTAGACCTTCTAGACAGTGTACACTTAGGCTACACTAAATTTATTTGGAAAATTATTTTTAATAATAAAATAACTTTAGTTTACGGCTACTTTTTTACTTTATAAACTTTGAATTTTTTAAAGTTTTTGACTATTGAGTAACAACATTTAGCTTAAAACACAAGCACATTGTAAAGACATTATTATAGCTACCATGCCTTAAAGAAGTAGGAATTTTTCACCTCTGTTATAATCTTATAGGCCCACCATGTTATATACTGTTCCTCCTTCACTGAAACATCATTATTCAGCAAATGATTATACAGCTTTTGGGCCTGGAATCCCCTATCTCCGGTGATATCCCCTTTCTCTGGTGATACCTCTTGATGTAGGAAGGGTAACTTTAGCATGAAAGATTTATTTCCTGCATTCAGGAGAACAAAGATAGGAGGGTCAGAGTATTTTTCTTGCACTGGCTGTTTCTCAAGTTACTTTAATTGAAAATAATCAATATGCCATTTTGGCATATTTCACAGCAACCTGCTCTGAGTCCTATCACTGTGAATACACTTTGCATGGGAAAAGGGACATTGTAAGAATCAGTAAGTTAAAGGTCTTAAAACGAGGAGACTATTCTGGATTATCTGGGTGGGCACAATAAAATCACAGTGTTCTTATATTTTAGTCTACTAATTTCTATTATTCTTCAAAAACTGACAATGTTTATATAGTCACATTATAGTTAATTAAAATTAATCTAGTCCTACACATTTTAAAATCAATTTTCATAAAATTTAACAATAATTATCCTGTGTTAATTATTTAGTCATTCAGACCTGAAAGATATTTTTGGTTATTTGTTATTAAATTATCTCTTCGTAAAATGGTAAATTCCACCAAAAATTGACAAACAAAAAAGTCCAAGGTCATATAGTTAAAAAATTGTGCCCTATTTTTAACATCTATAAATCAAAACTCTATAAAAATGAGAATACTTAAAAGAGGAAAAACTATCTAGTTGATAATAAAAATCTTCAGCGTTGTCTCAGAGCTCTAAAAAAGTATACTTATTAACATAGAGTTTATTTGTATAACTTTTTTTTTAAATTATGAACATATGTGCTAATTGGACTCAATTTATGACCACACTATTGCCTGTGAATTGGTCAGAGCATGAATATAGCGCTTTTGATTTATTTAAATGATCTGTATGTATGCTTCCAACAGAATGAATGTGTTTATTTTATTTATGTAAAGTTTAGACCCCATGAAAAGAAATCAGTGAATTAATTATGTCAATGTATTAGTTTCCTACAGCCACTGTAACAACTCACCAAAAATTGGATGTGTCGAAATAACAAATGTTCTCTTACAGTTTCAGGGATCAGAAGTCCAAAAGAAAAGTATTAGCAGGGCTGTACTCCCTTTGAGGCTCTAGGAGAGATTCCATTCCTTGTCTATTGTCCTTAGGCTTCCTGGACATTGGCTATGACACTCAAATCTCTGCCTCTATCTTCACCTTATCTTTGCCTTTTTTTCTGTGTATTTTTTCTTTGTAAGTCTCTTATAAAAATACTCACAATTGGATTTAGAGCCCACTCAGATAATCCAGGATGATCTTATCCCAATATTCTTACTTTACTTACTACAAAGATCTCTTTTGCAAATGAGGACACATTTATAGGCTCTGAAAATTGGGATATAGAAATACTCTTCTTTTTTTGGAAGGAGGGGGCACCATTTAAGTCACTACAGTCAGTTTGGCAGTAGTCACTTATTTTTTTTTTTAATTTTCAAGTTTTTTTAGCACTTTATTTTATTATTAGTTTCAAGTATAAGTACATTGGTTAGACATTTATATAGTTTATGAAATAATCCCCTCGATTATTCTATCATCCTTCTGGCTCTACACACAGTCATTATATTACTGCTGATTGTATTCCCTATGCTGTGCTTCTCATCCCCATGACCATATATCAACTACTAATTTGTACTTCTTTAATCCTTCACTCCTTTCTCTGAGACCCCCAACCCCCTTCCCCTCTGGCTATCCCCTGATTGTCCTCTATATTTGTGGGCCTGTTTTTCATTTGTTTGCTTTTGAGTTTTATGACTAGTCACTTACATTTAAGTTTCAAGGTCAAACTCTTCAGAAATTTAAACTCAATATAAGCAAGTTATTATCAACTTAACAAAACAGGTAAATGCATTCTACTTTTGAGCAAGATGGCTTTAACACTTCACTCAGCTTAATTAAACTTTAGACAGTTTTCTTCCTGAGAATAGGCCCTGACCTCTCTTCTTAGAACATTTATGTTAGAAAATTTACAATTGTTAATGCTTTCTCTGATCCTTTGAGATGTAAATCTTCTCTCAATAACCTAAAACTCATCCCTTTGAAATGTAATCATCAAGAAAGATAGTGCCCCTATTTCCCAGTCTCTGCAGGATAGTATGAGCCAAACTTAGTATCAATTAGCAAACGTAGCTTAATCACATTGTACAACTCCCCCTGCAATGTCCTCAAGTGCTTTTCCACTAATTTACCACAGCTCTTCGAAATTCTCTCATCTTTTGTTACTGTGGACTTGATTTTAACTTAGAAAAATTGCAATATTTTAAATAAAGTTGTCATGGGTTATCCTGCCTAGTACAATTTTTCTTTGACACTTTTTACCATACCTGCGAATTTCCAAGCTAAATAATGTGCTGGATTAATCTACTCTTTTTTCTCTTTTATTGGCAATAACCAAGCAGCACTTGGCTAGTCAATTTGCCCTCTTGCAAAGTTCAAATGAGTCCTCTCCTCGCCATGACTGTTGTCATTGTCTTAGTTAAAAAATGTACCACTCTTGTCATCAATTTTAATTCTCTGACTAGAATTACCTTCCTAAGACAAAAATCTATCATCTTACCACACTCCTTTCTCACTCTCTCTGATGATTCTCTACTGTACATTGTGTAGAGGCAAAAATCTTGAAAATAGTGTGGTGGTTTTGATATTGAAAAGAACTGGGGGTCAGCCACTTAGTAGGTGCCAGCCAAAAGAACATTCCAAGATAATTTTGTTAGTAGGAACTTCATAGCAAGCCAGCAAGCAAGGAATGCACTGGGATCTTCCCCAAAGCAGTGTCTCCCCTAGAATAAAGGACTGAAGAGCTTTATAGGGCTGCATGCTTACATCACAGCATACTGGGGTGTTTAGGGATAGGTATGCGCAGTATGCGAACATGTTGCACATATATCACATGTATAGAATATGGAAGATATGCTCCATCTTTGGCAGAAATTTTAGTATTATAATGAGAGAATAATGAACAAAGTTCCTACTGAGGTCACTGAATGGGGACTTTAGGTGGCTTCGACCTGTCTCAGGTGGTTTCAGGCAGGTTCTGTTATCTTTACCTCTGGCCCTGTAAAAACATCTCAGTCAAGCATTGAGAGTACAAGCAAGCAAACAAGCATAGCAAATACTTAAGTAATTATGTAGGCTTACTCCAAATTTTTGACCCTCCTCTACTATGTAGATAAGCTATAGTTTGTATTCTGTCACTTGCTGATGTTGGTAGTTTGTCAAAAGTTAATTTTAAGAAAGTTTGGAAGACACAGGTAAAACAGAAGTCAGGAAGTGAAGAAACAGGCAAAGTTCTCTGAATGTCATCATGCTGATATGCAAACACAGAAATACTGTCCTTATTCTACGCCATTTCATCACCATAGCTATGCGCTGATTGCCAGTACTACTGTACAGCAGCAGCCAGTAGCTATCCACAGATGATAGTTTTTTACAGAACTCTCCACCAGCTTCATTTTATGGCCCTACACTGGCACCTAGGCATGACTTTCTTCCCAGACTGGCCTGAACGCAACAATACATTCACACGTGCCAGTGTTTCTGGAGGGCTAGGTAGTGACTTTACAATGAGTCTCCGAAATCTCCTAACGTCTTTGCTCTGTACTTTTTTCCTGAAATTATATAAGGTCTATTACTATAATGCTCATACTGCTTCTACTTCCTTAGTTGAACCTTAACTGACAAAGATGACTTTACTTTACTTACTTTTATCTCCACTTACTTTTCCCAATTCAGGCATGTTACGATTACCTTTGTGGTTCTGTTCATGTTCTTTCCTCTGTCTATAATTCTAACAATGCTCTTTTCACTCCATCTGCTTGGTGAAATCCCACATATCCTTTAAGGTACTGTTCATATGCCACTTCCATGAAGATTTCTAACCATCCCAGCCATTGATGGTCTCATCTGCTTTATTGTCTAAATTTTATTTGTAGATTGCATTTGTAACTTGCTTCTGTTTTTGTATATCTATCAAGTAAGACATGGATTGTATTAAATATATGACAATAGCACTGATATCTTCTTTTTTGAACAGTTTATTTCTTAATTATAATTGTTTCACCAATATTAAACATAGTATTAGGCATATAGTCATTTTTTTCAATAATTTACTCACACCTAACTAACATCTAATTTAGTATTTCGTTCGAAGTAGATTTTAAAAATTATTTATAACTGCAAAAGTTGGCAGTAATTTTTCTTTCTTTGAGTATAATAATTTATATGTATGTGCATTGTGGAATCACTGTTTTATACCCTTTGTTATGGTTGTTATCTGTGAATGATCTCCCCTACTAGATTAATGGCATTTGAATGATTGTGAACATTTCAGTGATTCAAAAAGTTTGATCCTGAACATTTCAGTGATTCAAAGTCACTGAAATATTCACAATCTATAGTTATGTATATATCTCATACAGCTTACTTAGTTCAATCATCATGTTAAAATTAGGCAATTAACTTTCAAAAGAGAACTACAAACACAGGGAAACTTCAGCTGATTAAAACTTTTTAAATGTTTTATTCTGCTTTCCCTAAGGTATCAATAACTCAGAAATTAAAATTATCCAGCTGTCAGGTTCTGAGCTCATTTATGGTTAGCACATATTCATCTAAGTAGAAAAGCTTTTTTTATGAATGATTTTGTTTTCACACATTGCTGGTAAACATTTATGATGCTTTAATTCCTAGCTTTCTTTAGGTAACAGATGTTGTCAGTGACCTTTGTTAACTACTTCACCAGGTGTGATTTTGTGGGTGGGCTGCTCAGAGTTTGTGTTTTGGCTCAGTAGTTTCATAAATTCTTATTAAACACATTTTGACAAAACTCATGCCCTTGATTCTATGTATACTGATTTGAAGCCAAAACAGATTTATTGATAATAAGTAGAAGTAGAAAAAGAAGGTTTGGTAAATAATGAAGGAAAGAAAAGAAAAGGAATAAAAAAATCTCTTTATATTAGTGGTTTCCAACCTGTGGGTTTCTGATGCCTAGGGAGTCATGAGTTTATTGCAAGCAATCTGTAAATCCAGGCACTCATTGAACATGTTTTGTAAGCTATTTAAAATTTTATATGCACAGTTCAGTTTTTCAAATTTTATAAGTGCTATGATTGATACTATGCAAATTAATTAAATATTATTTTGTTACAATTATATTTTTCATAATGTATTTTTTCAATGTACATTTGCTCAAAATAAAATGATTACTTTATATGAGTCTATAAAAAATACTTACTCAAAACATGTCCTTATACTCAAATTGGTTAGAAACTACTGCTTTATACAACTGGAATACATATGGTATGTTTTCCAGGGTTTATTCAACGAGTAATATCTACAGAATGAAAATTATAAGTAATAAACTATTTGTGTTTGTAAACTTCTACTTATAATATCATACTACTCTGCTTCTTAAATAATTTTAAAAAATAAAGCAAAATAAACTTTCAAATAATAATACTAAAACACCTCCACCATTTCCAATTATACCATTAATAACAAAAAACAATTATTTTGCAAAATTTGTACTTAGAGGAGTGGTTAATGAACAACTAAATCTAAGACTAAGATAAGTATTTGAGATATGAGAACCAACCAAAAAATGAAAATGAGTCAGGCATTTAATAATATATTTTTAAAACTTGTTTTTACAACTTTGCTTTTTTTAAAAAATCTTTGTTTTGGCCTTTGTGGATTTCAGGTCTGGCTGTGATCCAGGCTCACAGATAGAGATAGGATTCCAGATTTAAAATGTTACATTAATGTAGTAAGGTGCCTGAGTCTAACTTATGCAAGTACGACTCAGCTTATTGTTTATTATGTATGTGTGGCAGAATGCCACAATTGTTCTCTGACACATATAAAGCCCATGCAGTCCCCTAGTACAAATGTACTTCTCCCTGCAATAAAATTGGTGCTTGTCATTTCATTCTCATGTTGGCTCCTCGGTGCATTCTTTCAACTGGGGTCTCACCACCGAAGCCTTCCTTTCTTGATCAGCTCGGTGCTGACAGCCCTCAGTATCAAAGTTAAGCTTCATCATTATCAAGGTCAAGCTTCATCTGTTTCTTTAAAAAGTTTTAATCAGGTGTGCTAGAATGTCTCCACTATATTAATACATTTTCTTTATCCCTAGAGTCTAGAGCTCTGAACCGTCAGCCTGTTAAAGAGAATTAGGTGAGGTTCATTGTGGAATTTTAAATTCTAAGCAGTACTATTTTAAATATTTTTAAAGGTGATTATGATACACAGTTACAATACATTTAATCATAGTTCAGTGATCTGCAATAATAATACTTTTAAAAATATTGCTTATCAAATTACGTTTTATAAAAACAAAATTGTCACATTTATGAGTTAAGGGTACGTCCTTGTCCTAAATGCAGACAGAAGGCGCTTAGTGTATTACTCAAACAGTGATCTTGACATCTACTCAGAAAATGACCAGAGCTCTTTCACCAAAGGTCAGTGAAGTCTCTTGTGAGTGACTCATCAACAATTCCATCTGGATTGAATTTTCCGTTGCTTTAATTCTTTGAAAATCTCAACCCAGAAATTTTTGAGATTGAGACTCAAAGAAAATATAAATTGTGACTTTTTTTTCTGAAGAAACTTTATTTTTAGTTTCTTTTTTAAAACTTTTTTAATTGAAATATATTTGACATATAACATTTTTTAAATTTAAGGTATACAACATATTGATTTATATATTGTAATATGGTTGCCATTGTAGTGATAGCACTTCTATTGTGTCATTTAATTACTATTTCTTTCTTTGTTGTTGGAATAATTGAGATCTAGTCTCTTAGCAATTTTGAGGATTATAATATAATATTGTTGTCTATATTTGCTATATTCAATAGATAGGTAGGTCTTATTTATGAGTAGGTACAAATTTAAAAGCAATTTTAAAAATGGGTTTTGAAATAGGATACACAGTTTCTTCCTGGATCATTCATATGTTCTGGCTTTTTAATTAACATGTCTCCCACTTACCTTTTTAATATCAAACAATATTGTGATTCCAAATGTAAAAGTCACATTTATAAAGTACTTTTAATTTCTTTCTGGAAAATATTTTTTTAAATTTATTCAGGTGACATTGGTTAATAAAATCATATAGGTTTCAAGAGTACATTCAATAATGCATTATCTGTATATTACATTTTGTATTCACCACCCAAAGTTACATCTTCCATCTTCACATATTTGACCCACTTTACCCTTATCTACCTCCCCCTAACCTCCTATTCTTCTAGAAATAAATTTTTAAATTCAATGAGTTCTTATAAAAATGCTAACAACATTTTTAAGGAACTTTACAAGCTGGAACAAAAATGTATGTAGAAAGGTAAGTGAGCATTATACTGAGACATTAAAAAATAAAAAAAAAAAATTAAAAGAAAGTAATTGTCCTGTCAATTATCAAGGCAAGATTAATAACTACAATCATTGAAAGAATGTAATATTGGAACAGATATGGGAGAAAGTATCAATTCAATAAAAAAGGAATTCAAGAGTAAAATTCAGGAGATGATTAATATTCCATTTCAAATATACAGGAAAGAAACAGTCTACCAATTCTCGATATTGGGGCCACCTGACTTTCCATTTAGAAAAATATAAAAAGAGATCTACATTTTACACTGTCATTAAAATAATAATAATACTAATAATACAGAAACAAATATGTTTGAAAAAATAGAGCAGAATAATTTATGAAGTTTTTTCAGAAAATGTTAAACTTCTAATGATAAATAAATAAATGATTGATACATTTGCCTAAATTAATGTTTGTAACTTCTGTAAGAATAAAACATCATTAACAAAGTTTACATTTTAGCAAACAGACAAAATAACCTGAAAGAAAATATTACGATGTAGATAACACATAAGTTACCAAAATTTATGCAAAGAAACAAACTCAGTAAAAGAAGTCCAAGAGAAAGTAGACAAAAGATTAGAAGAAAAAAATTTATTGGTGGAGAGAACCAAGGATTGCTAAGTGCCACCAGGGCAACACCTAATTTTAGATCACCCCAACAGTAACATTGGGATTTGCATGTGATACATAATTAGCTGCATGTCCTGAATTGCAGTTCTTTGTTGTTCTCAAGTAAATTACTTTGCTGGAAAAGTATCTGGCTGTCTATTTGTTTCACGTCAACACCATCAAGGGTAGAGATAATGCAAACTATACGTTATTGGGAATTAGTCCCTAGGGGGCTTTGGCAAATGTAGAAATGGAAGATGAAATGGGAGTGGGAGGTAAAAGGTAACCACACAGGTAAATGTGTACTCCTTTCTCACCTCTGGGAACTACCCCAAGGTGCAGTTCTTTTTTGCTGAAACTTCCAGGTCAATAATGATCACATTAGCTGAGTCTCTTGCTCTTTTTCTTTAAAACTGGTGATGGAGAGAGGCCAGAATAGTAATGGCTGGCATTGTGTTGCTTTGTGTTTTGTTTTTGTTTTTGTTTTTGTTTTTTCTTTCCTGCTTCCTACCAGCACCTTTTATTCTAACATGCTAGGGTTTGCCCCTACCAAGTAAGATATCACCTTTTAATTTCTGCCTCAGGTTCTCCCTTCTGGAGAACCCAGACTGAAATAGATAATAGCAGGTTTCCTTGAAGGGGTAAAAATATAATTCTCTGAGGCAGCTATAGATTTTTTTTTTTTGCTACAAAATTTGGTGTTTATATAGCCTGAAAGGAATATATAAATCGGTACAATTTTTTGGCAAAATCTATTAAAATTAAAATAATTTATTAATCCTGCTATCTTTTTACTGAATATGTACCTTAAAAACAAGTATGAGTGCAAAAAAATGGCCATATTTTAAAATAGTTATTACTGATTGTTAATAATAGGTAAAAATTGGAAACAACTTCAACATCTATCTTAAAGAAGCCAGATATTATCACTACATACTTATGACTTTATTAACGTCAGATTCTGAAAAGTCAACAACATAGTACCAGAAAGCAAAGCAGTGCTTGTCAGGAATAAGGAGTGGAAGTAGACTTTGAGTATAGAGGAACACAGAGAAATTTAAACTTAATGAAAATGTTCTATATCATGTTTGCGTAGGTGTTTCTATTATTATACATAATTATTAAAACTCTCCAAATTGAAAACTTAAAATTGGTAGATTTCATTGCTTATAAATTATATTCTAATAAAGCTAGTTTAAAAATGAAAGGAGTGATAAGGATAAATATGTTATCTTGCTAAATTAGTTATTGGCTTTAATCTCATTAAGAATGAGGAGACCAACTCTTCTATATAATACTTAGAATGAATACTAATATTGCTTAGTAGCTTACCTATTTATTGTGTTCTTCTTTTTCTGCATCTCAAGGCAAGAAATGTGAAAATGTGTATTTTATTTTTTCTAACTCTTCTAGAAGAATAATAATATCTACTTTTAGTGTTGTTTTAATAGCTAATTTTAAGAGAAGCATATGAAAGTATAAAGGGTCAGTTGCAAGAGGCTATATATTTATATTCTAAAGTTATGCCCATGAAACTTTACTAAAATGTCTATAAGGTATTAAATAAGGTATGGTACCCCAAATAAAAAAATTAAATAACGAAAAACCAAACAGTTGACCATAGGATATCATGATTGAGATCTCTGAAGGCCAAGACTGACAGTAGAAGATGCTATTATAGAATTACACTCACTATGCTCCATATATCTAACCAGATGTCACTTTCCAATTTTCAGATATATATATTTTGAATGGACATACTTAATCAGCAGAACAACATATTGATCTCATAACTCTAGAATAAGAGTTACTTTTGTAGGAAAATCCAAGTCCATGTCCCTAAAATTCCCTGGCCAGTATTTCAGCAATGGCGCAGAGGTGGGCACATACTCTGGATCCATTAGTTCTACCATATAACATTTAGAAATTGCCAGCTAATAGTGGTTGGCCAGCCTATTAAAGGTTAGATGCCAGCTTAAGGATAATAGTCTGCAATTATACTAATTATACTCTTGCCAATTATGTAGGTATTGCATATGGGTCCAGTAACAAAGAGGAAAGGAAAAAAAATAGAAATGATGGTACTTCTCTCGCCTAATTGGACCTATTCTGGGAATTTGTGAGTCTTATCTCTCTACTTTAGTATAAAAAGTGAGTTCCTTGGAGTTGTTTCCAATTTTTACCTATTATTAACAATCAGTAAAAGATCTAGTAGTTTAGTTTCACATTTATCATAATTTATCTGTTTTTTGTAAGAGTTAGACTGATGAAGTAAATCAGACTATAAAGAGAAACATCACTTTTGCATTTTTTAATTAGTTGAGGATCCTACCACATAGAACTTATGAAACCAGGGACATGATTCTATAATTTTCTTATTCTGCTTGGCTTTTGATTACCTCATGTAGAAAATGTAAGGCTTGGATATTTAAATAATTTTTGTTTGTTTTGTTCATTTCTTTGTTTTATTCATTTCTACATTTATTTTTTTCTGGCTGTTTCAAATCAATAGCCATACTGCTATCTGACGTGAAAAAATTATATACATATTTATCACATAAATGAACTATATCAGTAATTCAGATGTTCTCTAAGGAGCACTGTGAACTCCAGGCATTTTATCTCATGATCAGTTTTGAGGATAAGTAAAACTCATAATCACCAACATTTTGTTCAGCTTTAAATTTTAATAGGATTCATGACTTTTGTTTAAGTTTAACATTTTCTTTATCATCTGCTAATACTATCAGCCCCGCTACTTGTGTGGAAATAATAATGCAAAGTACCTATTTGAATAAGTTACTCATTTATTTTTAAATCTAGGTCTCAGAAGTTTTCCAGACAGTGAAATTTTTGGTATAGAAATACAGGAATTTTTTTTTTTTTAATATCCAATCAAAATCATTTTAAGGTATCTGGTATCAATCGTATTTCAACTAAAATTTTTAGAAGAAACCTTTTTGAGATTTACTGAGAAAGTGATTATAATAGATTGCCTTTTCCATAATGGTAAAATATATAAATGTAAAATATATGTATATATATATATATATAGATAGATATTTTAAAATATATTTATACTCAGATTTACAACAGTTTAACAGATTTCTCTTATTCTCAAAAGAGAATTATCTCAGTGTTGAATAGAAATATAGAAAATTTATACTGAGAAAGAATTTTAAGAAGTTTATATCCAGATAAAATAGAGAATATAAAAATAAATTTCCTATAATATCATTTGCAATCTCAAATACACATGCAAACATAGATTTAATCTATCTCCTCATGTACAAACAATTCACATTGAATCCCTAAGTCTACAGAAGCATAAAACTTTATCTAGGAAAATATTTTAAGGCAACATTAAATGGTTTATGTGGCCTTAGAACTGACTTTTATCAAGAAGTAGTAGCTAAATATTAGCTTGTGACTATGCGTATGTATGAGATGCTGGGTTAAATCAGAAACCAGGTTCCAGTGTGCTACAGTCAACATGCTTTATGAATACCGGTTATGTATTTGGCATGATGACTGAAATGAACTATGGATGATTTTGTTATACCCATTGGAAACTCAGAGTCCATTAGATAAGTGTCATGATTTATATAGTAATTCTGTCCATGCTAAAGACACTTTTTGAGGTCAGTTTTCATTTTCTTTTTGTCCCGTGTTTGTTTACATATATCCTTTTTTTGTTTTTTAAATTTATTTGGAGGGGGAATTATTTTTACTAATTTTACTTATTCAACAATATAGTTCATTATACCATTCATTTTAATTCATCTTAGTGGCAACTTGATGCAAAAATAAACTTTATAAAAGAGATTTAAAACAAAGATTTTCAGGAACCTACACATTTGTTGCAAAGATAACGCATCTGCTAAATACTTCTGCTCAAGACTCCCTGTAGTTGGGATGTGGTCCTGAATGAGGTAGTTGCTAATACACACACCCTAATAGAGGTAAAGCTACCTGGACAGTAACACAGTAGCAAATTGAGGCTTGGTCGCCTTTATACACTCATCTCTGCCTTATCATTCAAGTTATAATGAGTCCCCTCCATAAATTACACACAAAAAATTAATCTTTATGGGCTTAATTCCCAGATATCCCCGAGTTTGGGTGCTAATAACTGGTCCTATTAAAGAACACAGAGCACCAAGTACTCATTCTGCACAACTGCTGCTGCCAAACTGAATCCCCACATGTGCTCCAGTCTGCCTCAACCCCACAGAAATTCCTCAGGGCAATCTGCTGGAAAATATTCGAGCATTTTCTAAATATGCTCATAGTTAGTTTAGCCTAGCATTTGTTTCCAGTCTCCACATAATTTTCTTCTTTCATAGCCCCAGATCTCAGCTAGCATAAGCACTGTGCTCCAGATTGAAGAATAAATAGAGCACAGTACATTTCTCAAAAAAACCCATTATTACACAAGGAATTTTTTCTCAATCTCCTTCTGGTAAAATCATTTCTCTTTCTAACAGATTTCAGACAGGATGAAAGCAGAGCTTAATAATAATGTTAAGAAGATACTTAAAATCAATCCACGTGTATACACATTTAAATTTAAAGTGACTCTAGTGTTTTCTAAAAAAAAAAAAAATGAGTGAATATGGCCTAATAATTGTGCAAAATAAAAGCTTATCATTGTGAGTTTTCCCAAATCAATGGAATGCTGGTAATTTTTTTCTATTATAGGATCTGGGACATAAATGAATGGACCAAATAATTGAACGCCAGCAGTCTTTCAAGTAGCAAGTCTGTGTGTGTGCATGTGTGTGTATGTGTGTATGTATGTGTGTGTATGTGTGTATGTATGTGTGTAATTTGTGTGCATATATAATATGTTCATATAAGTTGTTATTTTTATATAGTAAATAAAATCTATTATGCATGTATCTAGATAGACTTAATTACAATTGTAATGTGTAGTAAAAAGTAGGAATATAGTAGGAATCTGAAGATTTTGCTTAGAGTTTCTTGAGGGGTAACATTTAAGCCAAGAAGCAAGAGAAGACAAAAATAAGTCAGAAAAAATGGAAAAGGTTCTTTTAAGGAAAGCTCAACTTGAAACATTTGCACAAATATCAATCTGGTTTTATATTAGATATTATATATGTGTATTTATACATGAATGCATGTGTGCGTGTACGTGTATCTTTATTCAATCAATACTGATTGATATTGACCCTCTCTACTCTTTTCTTAATTCAGCAAATATTTTTCAGGTGCCTACACTACATCATACATGCAATGAATGAGAGAAATAAAATGTAGACAAATAAGATAGTCCTTATTTTAATGACATTTACAGTCTCAGGGGAGAGATAATAATTTAAATGTCAAATAACTGTAACCAGTGTTTTAAAGAAAATATTCAGGGTTCTGTGAGTGTCTATAAGCAGGCAACTGGCTTCATCCGAGGAATTATAAAGGCTTCACAGAGAAAGTGATATTTGTGTTAAATCTGAAGAATAAGTAGGAGCTAACTAGATAAAGAGGTGAGTAAAATAACAATATTCTCTGTGTATTGAAAGCCAACTCACAGAAGAAGAGCAGAATGACCTATAGGTGATTGCGGATACATAGTGAGCTCAGTTGAGATTACCAAAGGAAATACCCAATGGAATTCAGTTCAGTTATAAACTAAATACTAAATAAGAATGTTTTGGGTGTTTTAAATGTCTCTCTCTCTCTCTTTTTTTTAATGCAACATAGAAAACTGACATAGAAATGATATCTGAAAATAGAATGTCCCTGTAAAAAGAAGAATAAAATATGAGCAGAAGCAGAAATGATAGGGAAACTACTAAAGCAGATTGGAAATTTGTCAGTACATGATATATATTAGCAGAGCAATTAAATCTAAGACCTGCAGTAACTTGGAAATTAGAAAATGTGCCTCATGAATTTGTGAAACATCACATGGTGATTTCTCTGCAGAATGTCGAAATGTCAGAGTCTTTCTGCTGCCTATGTTAAGGATACCTGAAGAAAAAAATGAGTTAAAATCTGAGTTTCAGCATTATTGATATCCTGAGGTAAACCTATGTCGTGGGAGTTTGTTTTGTTCATGTTTAGCAGGATATCTGGTATCTACCCACTAGATGCCAGTCATATTCCTACTCCCAGTTGTGACACCAAAAATGTCTCCAGATATTGCCAAATGTGAAAGTGAAAATGAATCCTCATTGAGAAACGCTGAGCTAAGTAAGAATTTCCAGTTAGTAAGTGGACTTTAGATAGAATATTGAAGGTCCTGAAATTACTTAGTTGGAAAAATAAAAGCATTTTAATCCCCAGTCTTAGCAGCCAGAAAAAGATTCCCAAAACAAAACAAGGTCTGGCAACCAAAGATCATATTAGGCATATATCTGTAAGACTCTATGATAAGACCTTTGAAAAATTTAAAGTGGTGCCTTGTACACCCTCTCAACTAAGCAAGAGGTTTTCTTAGAGTCTCAAGGGTCATCTTCTAAAGAAGTCCAACATAGGGAGGTTTGTCTTTGAAGAGAATTGTGAGTGTTCTAATCAATGGTGTAGGCTCTTTTGTACTATATAGAGCTTTTTCCTTTCATGTGAATTTTAGAAATAGTTTTTCAATTTCCATACAAAAAATCTAACATTTTATTAATTTGATTACTTAATAAATTAATTTGGAGGAAACAGGCATATATCTAATATTAAATCATTCCATCCTAGAGCAAGTAATCTGTCTATATTTTTCATAATATTTTCTATATTACTCGAGTTCTAAATTTTTCACTTTAAACATCTTGTGCATTATAAATTGATTAATTCCTCAAATGGCTTTTCATTTTCATTCTAGACTAGCCACTGCATGGCACTGGCCAGTTCATGAATTGAGTTTGCTAACTTTTAGAGAAATGCCATTGAATTTTATAACTTCATCTGATATTTCTTAACCTTGTTGAGTAATCTTGTTTTAAAAATTTGCTGATTCTGTTGGATTTTGAAAGTAGATGATGCTGTCAACTGCCAAAAATGAGAGTTTTATCTCTTTTATTCTGATTCCAATAGCTATTACAATTTGTATGTCTTTTGTTTACTGTTTGTTTTGTTTTTAATTTATTGCGATGGCTAAGTCTTCCATTCTTGTGTTAAACAATGGCAGTGATAATGGGTATTCTGTTTTAAAAACTTAAAAATACATTGTATTATTTTTTTCTCCAGTAAGAGTAACTTTGCCAGAAGTTTCTGATAAATAACTTTTAACATATTAAAAAATATTCTTTATTTCTAGATTCCTAATATTTATTATCTTAAACATGTCATGAACCTTCAGAAACCTTTTGTTCTTTATTGATTTATCATAATATACTTTTCTTTGCTCTATTAATGTTGCGATTTATTTGTATGTGCTTTCTAACACTGAACATTTCCTGCATTCTTAGCTATATAGATCAGCTCGGGCTGCTATACCAAAATTCACAGACTGGGTGACTTAAACTAAGCCATTTATTTTCTCACAGTTCTGAGGGCTAAAAGTCCATAATGATCAAGGTGCCAGCACATATGGTTTCTGGTTTCTTTGTTTCTTTCTGACTTGCAGATGACCACCTTCTCTGTCTCTTCATGTGGCCTTTCTGATGTGCATGTGCATGGAGAGAGCTCTCTGGTGGTTCTTCCTCCAATTACAAGGACACCAATCTAATGGGATTAGGGCCTCACCTTTATGATGTCATTTAACTTCAATTACCTCACTAAAGGCCCTATCTGCAAATATTATTATACTGGGGTTTAGGGATTCAACACATAAATTAGGGGGAACACAGTTCGGTCCATAACACTAACTAAAGCCTATTTTATTGCGCTGTATTTTTAAAAGGATAAAATTTAATTCAGTAATATTTTATTCATAACTTGATAAATTTAGTTATAATTTACAAATAAAATTGGCTTATACTATTTTCTTTTTTTACAGTTTTTACTTGGTTTTCGATTTCAGATTATCATTCCTGCAAAATATTCCCTGAGCAATTTTCCATCTTTTTTTAATACTGGAAAATTTTTTATGTGGTAGAAATGAAATATTATTTGAAAATTTATGGCACTTGTACAAAAGAATTGTGTAGCATTATGTTTTTTGAGAGAAATTTCTGAATTTTACTTAATTTTTTTTAATATTTGTCTATTTAAGTATCATATTTCTTCTTGTGCCATTTTAGCAGCTTATACATGTCTGCTAATATATCTAATTCATTTAAGTTTATATGCATTTATAATTATTACTTTTAAAGTGTATATTTTAAATCATAATATACTGTTTTTATTTTAGTACCTTTGATGTGTACTTTCATTATTTGTGCTCTCTCTTCTCTATTTCTCTTCCTTTATCTCACTCCCCTCCCCCCTCTTGCTATTTATTTCTACAAACTTTTGTTACAAAATGACCAATTTGACAGTATCTGTTTTAAGACTTGTATATAAAATATATAAAGTACTTAAAAGTCAACAATCAGAAAACAAGAAACAAACTAAATGTGTGCAAAAATTCTAAACATGTGTCACACCAGAGAAGATATGCAGTTGGAAAAAAAAATAAAAATTGAAGAGATAGTTAACGACATTGTCATCATGGATTTTTACATTAAAACAATGATAAGATACTACTACATGCCAAATAAAATGGCTAAAATCCAAAAGACTGCCAATACCAAATGCTGGCCAGCATGTGGAGCAGCAGGAACTCTCCTTCGTTACTGGCAAAAATGCAAAAAAGTAAAGCCACTTTGGAAGCTTGATTGACAACTTTTTACAAAGTTAAACATAGTCTTATCATATGCTCTAGTAATTGTGCTCTTAGATATTTGCTCAACTGATTTGCAGCCTTATGGTCATACAAAAACCTGTATGTGAATTTTTATAGCAGCTATATTTATAATTGTCCCAAAGAGAAAGATGCCAAGATGTTCTTCAATACGCAGTAACAGTAACAAAAATAAATACATAAAGAAATAATTCTCATAGCTTAGCAAAATATAAGTTCATCACTTACTCATGAAAAGCCTAATGCAGATTAGCCATCATTATCCTCTGTCTGGTGGCTTAGGGATCCATGTATAGTCCATCTTGTGATGCCATCATTTTATTATCACCATCATTTTATGTGACTTCTTCAGTCAGGAAAGCAACAGGTGAAGAAGGTACATTGGTTTCTAATTGTCTCAATTGACAAAGGTACATGATATTTCTGCTCTGCATTGTGGAGCACTGTTGAAGAGCTTTAGCCCTTGTGGAAAAAAAAAAACTGGAAATTATAGCAGGGCACCATGGATTATATGGTGAGTCTAAACTCTACCTGCCATAGGTACTATATTTTTAAGGCTTCTCTTTTGTAAACTTGATTAGAATGTGAGATTTCTGAATATATCCAATGGATTTTCTTTGTTCTAGAAAAATAGCATTAAAAATGTCTAAATGTTACTCTGATTTTTAAAACATTTTTTAATTAAATTTATTGAGGTGACACTGGTTAATAAAGTTATATAAAATTATATAGGTTTCAAGTGTTCAATTCAATAATACATCATATGTATATTGCATTGTGTGTTCACCACTCAAAGTTAATTTTTTTCCCCATTTATTTGACCCCCTTTACCCTTGTCTATCTCTCCACTTCCCCCTGGTGGCCACTAAACTGTTGTTCATTTCCATGAGTGTCTTTCTTGTTTGCTACTACTTTTAATCTGGTCTTTATAAGAACCACAGAAACATATGTTAGGAAAATCTGTACCCACAGTATAAACTAAAATTTTAAAGAGTAAGGACCAAATATTTTTTCAAGTAAAACAATATCATTTTAATATTTATGCTAAGGTTAGTAATCAATTTTTTAATCTCTTTATTACCTCAATTTGATTTTCTTCTTGTCATTTAATATGTTAAAACATTTTCTTTTTATGTTTGTTTGTTTTCTATCAAAAATACCCTAATAAAATCTTTATAAGAGCAAAGTCCTTTCTTGATCTCTTCTGAACTCTTTCAGTCTAGAATGATCTATGTCACATTAGTAATAGATGCTCATTTAAAAAAGGTTTAATGAATGAAGTGAGTGGTTATATCTTTATTTCTAATCTCAGTGGAGTGCTTTCTTTTAACATCTTCTAAATTCAGTGTAATTCACAAATGACCTGTGAATTGTAATAGTAATTCTCATTTTGTTATAAATATTAACTCTGTAGTAAACCTAAACTCTTATTTGATAGAACCTAGTAACTATGACAGAAGAGATAAGAACGGAGTTCTCACCAAGGTGAAGGATACATAAGTGTATTAGGGGCATCTCACTTTATCTGATTCTATTCTAGAGCCATTAAGAATGCTACTCTTTTTGAACTGTATTTTGATTTTGTTTTTGTTTTTTACAGTTTTAAATTTTTCACATTAAAATTTCTAGATTAATTTGTTCTGCATATAAAATTAAGTTTGATATATAGAATGTCAAGTCAACAACTATGTCAATGAAAGTCATTAACATTGAATTGGAGCAGTAAAAATTAATAAAAGTCAAAGAGAATTATTAAAGGAAATGAAAACTTGAAAAGAAATCAAGATTAATAAGCCCATTTAATGAACTGTTGTAAGAAAAAGATAATGGGTTGATAGACGATTTGGGAAAATGTGATGTTATGAAACCATAATCAGAGAGACTAAATAAATTTATATTCTTCGGAACCAGGCCAAATGTTCAACAGACATTATCTATTATTTAATTTTTTTAAAATCTCAGGTTTGATGAAATCAAAGGAAGGAGTTTTCGGCTCCAACAACAAAAAAAAATGATTGGCTCATGCTTGATGTTCAGAAGAATATTTAAATATCAATAAAGATTCACAATTTTTTTTAAAGTGTACTGAAATCATTAATTAGAAAAAAAAAGCCTCCATTTAATTTCAATAGATGTTTGACATCAAGGATATAGTAGCATTTTGAAAGGGGAAGGCGTTATAGTGTCGCACTTAAAAGAACTGTATTTTAATAGATTCCAGTTGTTTGATATAACACCTCAGTCTGCCACTTTCAAGTTGTGTGCCTTTGGGCAATTACCAGAAAATCCTATGTTTCAGTTGTATCAACTTGGAGATGGAGCAATATTAATGCACACCTATTGTCTTTGCTATGATGATTAAATGAAATAACGTGTGTAAAGAATATAGACTACAGTCTAACACAAAATAAGCTCTTAAAATTTATTTGTTTATTATATTGCAAACAAATCTTTGCAAGATGCTACAAGCCAAGGAACAAAAATAAAATCATTGCTTGTCTAAATAAATAAATGAATTGATTTATTATGTTGCTTGTGTTATTGGGGACAGATGCAGTGAGTGAGAACTAATTGAAATGATTGTTCATGTTTTGTGCTAGGAACCCATAGCATTCAGGAATTAATTCAAATAAAATGTCAAGTCACAAATTTCAGTATGAAAATATTTTTTATCATTTTTTCTAGATATCACAACATATATTACTAAAATGACTATTATTTATAGCAAAATTGATTTAAGACTATATCTCAAACTATTTCTAAGTCTTCACAAGCAGTATCCTAACTTAAAGATTGTTTTTAATATCTCTTACAGTATCAATTTGTAAATCCTCCTCATTTTGTTACCAAGGCCTATTTTTCCTCAGAGAGCTTTTCAAGATAAATTAATCAACAAGGAAAATGGAGCAAAGATCAAAGAACATTCGATGAATGTTTTAAAGTACTGTTAGTGAATCTTGAAACATTGTTAAGATAATTTTGTAGAATATTATTTGTTTTCTTAAGACAATTTTAAAAAGTCTGTCTGGAACCCTATAACAAGCATCGCCATAACTGATTGATGTTGTAAATCAAATTAAATGAGAATTTTCTCCTCTAAATATCATTAAATTGTTGAAATTTAATTCATAGGCACTTAAGATTGAAAAGCATATTAAAATAAAAGTGTTTAAAAAATAAGGAATAAAAGTAACAAAAAAGGAATAAAAATAAAAAAAATAGAGTATTGCAAACAGTAAGAAATATGGGAACAAGAAGAAACTGTGAGTAGGAGAAACAGAAAGATAAGAAAGAATAAAAACAATTCTTGGAAGGTGTTTTCATGGAAACTGACCTCACAGAATTTTACCATTGTAAGACTTTTGAATCAGGAAAAAAAAGATAAGTAACATTAATTTTAACTGTTTCCATAGTTCTTTGGATTCCCAAAGAATTCTTATTCTTGTTACATAAAAATTTGTCAGAGAGAATGGGTACTATCTCCAGTCCAAATTTCTATGTGTTCACTCTTGGGTATCCTCAGTGAAGGCAACACAAACACACATATTCTGTCAAAGCAATATAGTGAGAGATTTTGAGTGAAGCATTTTCTTTTGCATAGGTAATATACATTTGAAAATAATATATTAATATTTTATGTTATTTTCAAATTTACCTTTATCTAGTTTGGTAAATGTATTATAATAAAGGATATAGAACATGACATCACAATTGTACAAATGAAGTTTTAGGATGCCAAAGACATCTTAACTTGATACACTGGTACAAATATAAATCAAACTTTATATCAGATTCTGTGTGTGTGAGTGTGTGTGTATGTGTATGTGTGTGTGTGTGTGTGAGTGTGTGTGTCTGTGTGTATTCGATAGAAGATACTCAATTCTTTTCTTCAGCTAATATTTTTTGAGTCCCTATATTGTATCAGACTATGTACTACTATATGAGAAGAATAAAATGATCCCCCCCTGAAAAAAGATGTCTTATTCCAATGAAACATACAGTGTAAGGGAAGAGAGAGATGTTAATTTACATGCAAAATAAAAAAAATTAGAAGTGCAGTGAAGAAAATGTTTAGGATTTCATGAAAGTCTATATGAAAGTACATGACCTAGCATAAAGGAGTAATAAAGACTGTGATGAGAAAATGACATTTTAGTAGAGATCTGAAGGATTAGAAGTTAACTGTCAAGGCAATGGCATACAGAGGTGAAAAAGCCCAGGGATGTAAGGATCACAGCTGTTTTGTGGGACAGAAAGTCAATGTGGCTCAAATGCATGGTGGAGAAGGATGTGACGATAAATGGCATAAAAGGACCATATGATGAGTGAAATTGCATTCATCAATAGAATAATTTATGAAGAATTGGCATCTTAAAAAGACTGAGTCTAATCATGCTAAGCAAAATAAGCCAGAAAGAAAAAATTGAAAATCACATGATATCATTTATATGTGGGATATCAACCTAAAAGCAACAAATGAACAGGACAAACAAACGGAGACTTGTGAACAGGAACTATAGACTAGTGGTTACCAGAGGTAGGGTTGGGGGAAGAGGAGGAAGGTAGACGGGACAAAGGGGGTCAAATATGGAGGGCTAAGGGGAGGGTAAGTGAGTAAAGGGGATCAAAATATGGTAGCTGAAGGAAACTGTACTTTGGGTAGTAAACACACAAATAGAATATACAGATGTCAAATTATAATGTACACCTGAAAATGATATAATTATATTAACCAAGGTTACCTCAATAAACTTAATTTTTAAAAAGTTTTAAAAAGACTGAGTCTACTAATGCATGATTCAATATATTTCTTTATTTATTGAGGTTTTTATCAATCTTTTGTTTTTAGCACATAAAATTTGAAGATATCTTGTCAGATTTAACTCTAATAATTTTGTTTTGATGCTATTATCAATGGTAATTTTTATTTCACCTTTCAATGTATTGTTAGTATATAAAAATAAAGATTAATTCTTATATGCAGCAGCCTTGCTTTGCTAAATAATTTAATTTGTGAAGAGAAATACCTAATATGGATATTATTTTTAATTGTCTATTACACTGTTTTGTTGTTTTTATCTTAATGCCAAAAATTTGTCATAGAATTAATAAAGTTTCAGGATTTGTAATATCAGAATATCACCCTCACTGCCTTTGGGCAAGCCGCTTACAAATCCAGTCTCCCCGGTTGAGATGAGTCTGTGGTCCCCGGCAAGTGTCCCTGTACTGGTCCTAGATTTTAGTTACTGGGCTTACATATGATCCTCTAGCTTCCTTGAAATACAAACTAAGCAGAAAACTGAATATTCAGAATTTTTTTATAATGCAAATAGCTCTGGAAAATTTCTCATTCAAATAAAATGGAAAAGTATCCTAAACACATCCCTATTGGAAAAGCTTTGAATTAAATAACTGCTTTACTTTCTATTTCACTTTGTGGTTTGAAACTTAAAATGCACTGGTATTTTACTGTGTAATCTAAGGAACAAAAAAAAACAAACTAATCAAAAACAGACTCACAAATATAGAAGAAAATCTGAGG
The DNA here is from genome assembly GCA_004027375.1 of Macroglossus sobrinus. Lineage (NCBI taxonomy): Eukaryota > Metazoa > Chordata > Mammalia > Chiroptera > Pteropodidae > Macroglossus > Macroglossus sobrinus. The sequence continues at coordinate 79,941 of PVKZ01004442.1, forward strand.
ACAGTCAGAGGGGAGGTCGGGTGTGGAGCTGGGAGAAAAGGATGAAGGGTTAAAAAAGTACAAGTCAGTAGTTGATAGATGGTAACAGGGATGGGGAGCATGGCACAGGGAATGCAGTTAGCATTAATGTAATGGCTAGGTGGAGAGCCAGAGGAGAGAAAGAGCAATTGGAGGATCATTTTATAAACTACATAAATATCTAAACAACCATATACTTGAAACCAACAAATAAAATTTAATAAATAAGTAAATAAGTAAGTAAGTAAGTAAATAAATAAATAAATAAATAAAATGCACTGATATTTTAGATTATCACAGTAACTTGATAATATAAACTTTTGCTCCAGAGAGAAAACAAAATATGTTTCTTTTTTTTATAGGGAAAGCATTGATGACTGTTACTGCCCAATAAGGTTATGCTTACTAACTGTATATAATTATTTATTATGAAACTTAAACCTTATTATACATAGAAATAATCTAAAGGTTTTACAATGTGATTTTTATTAATCCAACTCATTGAAAATAAGAGACGTGTTCATCATCTAACACTGAGAGTTAGGGTTTTTTAAACGCAAGATGCACGTGAAACCTATTAATTTACTTTATCATTGTTATATTTATATCTTAATTATAGCAGATCTTGCTGGCAGCATTCTATTATAGGCACAGTTTTTCAGGAGTTTATGACTCAGTGGTTTGTATTTACATGAGAATAAAACAGCATGCAAACTTGCCAGCCTGTATTTAATTTGTTTTCCTAAAAAAAAATTAAATGGGTAAGTTATTTTTAAACATAAACAGTACATTAAATTAATTGATTAATACACATTTTTGAATATTTATAATTTACTATGGCAGAAAATAAAAGTATTTAATTTTAAAATATGAATTTTTTGCACTTATAGTCCTCAATTGCAATTCTGTATAACTAAATTTTAAATCATCATAATTACTGTGATTATTAGTAGTGATTCTAAAAATATTATTTTTCATGATACATTTTCATGATATTACATATGTTTAAAATATTATGTAGACACTGGTAGACCCACTATTCATCAGAAACACTTGCTATTATTGCCGAAAAGGAAAGTGAAAAGTTGAGAGTAGCTTATTTTGTTAATCAAAACACTTTGTTAAATAAACTGAAAGAGTTGCATATGTTGTTTTTAAAACCATACTTCCTTCTGTATAAAAAAATCCCACTTATTGATATATTTTATTTTTACTATGACTTAAAAATGTGGCAGAATAATCAAGAAAAATATAGACCCTCATCACTGTGACACAGAATGAGGTATCATGCATGACTGAGATGCTTTACACAATAGTAATTACTGATAATATTAGATGTATTTGTCCACTCTCACTGACAAAATGCTGCTTAGATGGCATTACATTATTGTCTGTGAAAAATCCTATAAAGAAAGACAACTTCTTAAGGCAAATCTCTTTAAAAAGATTAATGAAATTGGTAAACCTTTAGGAAGTCTGAAAAGATGGGGTGGGGGGAAAGAGAAAGAATAAAAATTACTAAGATGAGGAATAAAACAGGTTGTATTACTAAAGACAATGCACACACCAAAAAGATAATAAGGAAATAATAGTATCTCTACAATTTCGAATTGGACAATTTAGATGAAATGAACAAATTCCTTGAAAAGTACAAACTAATACATTTCATCCAATATGAAATAGATAATTTTATGATGTTATATCTATTAAGGCATTGAAATCTTAATTTTAAAAACTCCCCCAAAAGGAATCTCTTGACCCTGGTGATTCACTGGAGAATTCTACAAACATTTCAAAAGAAATTAAAAATTAATTATATGTCTCTTCTTCCAGAAAATAGAAAAATAAAACTCTATGCCTACTAATTCTATAAATCCAGTATTAACTGACATCAAAACCAGATAAAGTCAAGAAAACATACACACACACAAAAACAAAACAAATCTATAGGCTGATATCCTTCATGAATATACCCATATAATTTTATACAAAATATATGCAAATATAATTTGGTAATATATAAAATTATACACATGACCAAATGATATTTATTTTAGGAATGCAAGCCTGTGTATTTGACAAGTATAGTTTTCAACTAATAGTATTAGATAATATTTTTAGGCCAGAAAAAGAGAGAGAGAGAGAGAGAGAGAGAGAGAGAGAGAGAGAGAGAGAGAGAAGAAGAAGAA